>SCLH01000275.1:0-28765 GCA_004367855.1 Oikopleura vanhoeffeni | reverse complement strand
TATTATCAATTTTAATTAAGATTATTCAGAATTATTATAATTTATTATAACCATATTAATTATTATTAATATTATTACAGATATAATAATTATTATTAATTATATTATTATTATTAAATTATTATTAATTATTATTAATTATTATTAATTATTATTAATTATTATTAATTATTATATTATTATTATTATTATTATTATTTAATTATTTATTAATTATTATTAATTATTTTAAATTATTATTTAATATTATTAATATTATTTAATTATTATTAATTATTATTAATTATTATTAATTATATAAATTAATTAATTATATTATTAATTATTATTAATTATTATTTTATTTATTATTAAAATTAATATTAAGTTATGAGTTATTTAGTTAGTATTCAGTAGTTAATTAATTATTATTTATTAATCATTTATTATTAATAATTAAATATCACTTATATCAATATTATTATATTATTATTCAATTATATAATTATAATTAATTTATCACTAACCTATTACTTATTAATTATTCATTACTTAATTAATTATCAGATATTATTATGTGTTAATTATTTTGTCTATCATCAAACACAAAACTGGAGTTCGTTCTATGACGGATTTAGACCGAAAAGTCGGTTTACTCTATTCGAGTCCCAAAGAATAGAGAGAAATCGTCAGAAACTCAAACATTTTGTTGGGTTGTATCCTTTTTGACAAGTTCTCAGTTGACATCGACATCGTGGAGCGTCTATTCGAGTCGGGTGAATAAAAAAAATTTAGTTTTCAAATATGCCAAAATTTAGGAGAATTTTAAAAATTGGCCTTTGGACCATAAATAAAAGTTTTGGATGTATATCTTAATATGGGTTCGAAGTATGATTCATAGGCATGAAAACGTTTTTTATGCACCCTAGTTCTGGAATGGAACTACAAATGGATTTCCAGACAGAATCAGAGCGTCCCCACATATCTCCTAGCATATTTAGCTGGTAAAAGACCATCATCGTTATCAACAATTGCTTCGCCAAATTGTTGAGACAGTCGATATCTCAAAAGCATGAAGTCCTTGTAAATGGCTCGGATTTTTGTACTCTCGAGAGCCAGTTCATTGAATTATCGTATGGCATTTCGTAATCACTTCTCCAGTATTGACCATAATCATCAAATCCTAATTAATATATAAAAATAACGATGCGAGAAAAAAATCTTGATCAAAAAACCTGATTGTTGTTTCAAATTAGTTTTTCTTAATCACTTGCTTGAAACATGTGTTCACAATGATTGACCATTTTTCTTAGCAAAACGTGGGCTATTCAATACTATTAATTATTATCAATTATTATTAATTATTATTTTTGTCAAACACAAACCTGGAGTTCGTTCTATGAACTAGAAGAAATCGTCAGATAACTCAAACATTTTTGTTGGTGTGTATCCTTGTTTGACAAGTTCTTCAGTGACATCGACATCTGGAGCGTCTATTCGAGTCGGTGAATAAAAATAAATTTAGTTTCAAATAATGCCAAAATTTAGGGAGAATTTTTAAAATTGGCCCTTTGGACCAATAAATAAAAGTTTTGGATGTATATCATTAATTTATGAGTTCGAAGTATGATTCATAGGCATGAAAACGTTTTTTTATGCACCCTATTCTGGGAATGGAACTACAAATGGATTGATTCCAGACCAGAATCGTCCCCACATATCTCCTAGCATATTAGCTGGTAAAAGACCATCATCGTTATCAACAATGTCTTCGCCAAATTGTTGAGACAGTCGATATATAAGCATGAAGTTCCTTGTAAATTGGCTCGATTTTTTTTGTACTCTTCGAGAGCCAGTTCATTGAATTATCGTTATGGCATTTCGTAATCACTTCTCCAGTATTGACCTAATCATCAAATCCTAATTGATTATATAAAATAACGATGCGACAAAAAAATCTTGATCAAAAAACCTGATTTGTGTTCAAATTAGTTTTTACTTGCTTGAAACATGTGTTTCACAATGATTGACCATTTTTCTTAGCAAAACGTGGGAACGAAGAAATTCATCCTTTTTTTTTGAATAATTAATTAAGAGATATACTTTGATTGCATAAATAATAATTATTTATTTTCTTGTAATAATTTTCGGCAAAATCTCTTCATCAGTTACTTACATAACAGTGTTAACAATAGATGCTTAAAAATATAAAAAACAGTCACCTGAGAAGTGGCTTATCTGAACTTTATTTATTTTATTCAGGTGACTATTTTTTATATTTTGAAGCATCTTTTGTGAAAACTTTTATTTAAGTAACTGCTGAAGGGATTTTCCCGAAAATTATTACAGCAAAATAAATAGTTTATTATTTTGAATAGTTTATAACTATTAAGTTGTTTATTATTCAAAAAAGGATCTTTCGATCATATTTTCAACAAAATAAACAATTGGGACGAAAACGTCTCATTTTCCTTTGAAAAAATGACCGAACTACGATTGACTTTTTAAATAACTACCATTTTTATAGAAAAAGATTAAATTCAATTCAAACTTTTCGTAAAGCTGGTCCTGATACCATTCTTAGTAATTAAAATATTTTCGTGATGGCTCGAAAGTATCTAATCAGTACCATATACACCCTATTGCACCATACAGTGTGGTCCATACTGAATACTCGATCTCAACACGAGACATCTTTATACAGGACTTGACAAATTCTTTCAAAAAATGCGTACCCTGAAAAAACTATCGATGAAATTTTTGCTAACTACCTTATATCTCCCGAAAAGCCAAAACAACCTTAGGTCACCGTCACATGTTGTTTAGACTACACTAACAGTAAAATTGAGTACCACCTTAGAAACCTAAACAAGAAAATAAAATCGTTCATACCCAATTTTAATATACGATTTCAGTACAAAAGTATAAGAGTACAGACTTTTTTCGCAAGAAAACAATTAACTCACTATACTTAAACTTGTAACTGCATGTATGATTTCAAATGTACACGTAACAAACAGTACGTGGGCACGACTAAACGCACCCTTCGAACAAGTGCTTCTAAACACCGAACTCCCTTACGCACAAAGCTAACTTACCATCATATAAATCACTGTCCAACTTTCATTAGCAAACGGCAAGAGTTTGAAAGAACAAACATTCCTCCAAACTCCAAGGCCAATTCCATCAAAAAGATGAGAGACAAGTTTTTCATGGACCACTTCAGAATATTACAAAAATGTTTTCGAAACTATTTTTAACGACGCAATGCAGAAGCTTTCTTCATAAGAATTCTTAAAGCAACTCTTTATGATCAACGCAAGCACCGGCACTTTTCACTATTCTGACCGTGGGCATAAAAATGTGCCTTTTTTAGCCCACTTTTATTTTCAACGTGAACTGTTCTAGACTATGTATTATTTGTGAACTTGAAGACGTAAAAATCTTTTCTCGCAAAAAGCCCGATGATGCGAAATGCGAAAACGATTGCTTAAACAATAAATAATTCACAAGTTTCTTATTTATTCAATCAGAATGTTTTCGTGAAAAACCCCCCAAAAAAAAATAATCTTGGAAATTTTTAATTCTAGATTTTGCGTTGATAAATTTCAACACTTATTTTGAATGAGCTACAATGTCATTGACTTCCTATGAGCCTGATCATAGGTCATGAAAATCATACGTCTTATTTTTTAATTTTAAATAGATAATTTTTAATTTTTTAAAATGAATGAAAAAAAGAGAATAATTTACTTCTTACTAGTCACAATATTTTTTTCAGAATTTTACCATTTAATTCTGCCCACATGTTCTTTTTGTCTACATAAACTTCGTAGTGTTCTCTCATTTGGTCTCCTACATTTGTTCTCCATCCCAACCAAGACCAAAGACGCTCCATATAATCCGTAGATGTAGCCATTATTCCTTGAAGAGCTTGACCTCCTTCTTAAATTTTTTAGAAATTATGCCATGCTCATTATTATTATAATTTTTGGCAAAAAAGTTAAAAAAAAATTGAATTACTCAGAGACAAAACATTTAATTTTGTTGAAGTATTCAAAAAAAATTGGATCAAGAAAAACAAGTCATTATATCTGTCGGTTCGCACTTAAAATCAATATATTACCATTGAACAACTGAAATTGCACAAAGCTGTGAATCAAATAAAGTTTAGTTTAAGTTGTAAACGATTGGTGGTAAGTTCGATTGCAAGGATCTTCTTATATTTTTTTCACAACCAAAATGTCGGTCACTTGTTAAAAAGGGTGAAAACTGTTCACATTTCGACTTTTGGAAACGACTCATACCGGACATATGTTTGTTTTGGATAAATCGAATGAGTCGTTTCTAAATGCAGAAATGTGAATGAAAACCCTGTTCACTGATAAAAAGAACTTTGATAGTGAAAAAATTATAAAGATTGGTTTTAATTACGAACCTTCAGATCCTTCTAGAAATAGGCATCTGTTGGCATCTCCGACAGTCCCACTTGCATAAATTGAAACCATTTGATTCTGAGCATAACTCAAAGCGGCGCTATCTTCGGCACTGAGACTGTTGGAATTCGAAAATAATTTTGTAAATTGACGACGGAGAGTTTTGTCTTGAAAGTTTCTCCAGTCAAAAACAGCATCGCCATAAGGTGCGTTGATCGAATACCAAACTCTAATGAAAATTTTTAGTATCTTGTAAACTGGTTGAGCAATTTTGAGAGAGTATGAAAGTGTCCGACTCGGGCAGTCCGAGGTCAGAAAAATGGCAATGATCAAATTGAAATTAGTCAGAATCATTCATTTTGACAATGTTTCCAATTTTTTTGCTTCAGCACTCAAGTCTAAAATCAGTTTTTTTATACCATTTTATCTTTTTTTGTCATCCAAAACCTGGAAATATCTAAAATGGTGAAAATCAGATCTTTTTCGGTAAGTTCCTCCCCTAGCGCAAAAAAATGACTTTAATTTAAGAAAATAGTACATTACAGTTGTATGTTGAATATACGTTCCATTCCACCCGTGTGAGAACAGAGCCTTTATATACGCTCAAGCATACTTAAACTCATCTAAAACCGGCAAAAAACATTGTACAATTGTCTAGTCCGGATACATTATTAAGTTTTTACTTCTAAAAAAAAACAAATACGACCTATCAAGTCAATCACAATTTGAAAATATCTAGTGTTTAGGAAAGTTTTTTGTGCATGCTTGACACTGAAAACAAAAATTAATTAGTATACAGAAACAGATATTTTTTTTAAAAGAGAAATTTCAAAATTTTCAATTTAAGTATTTCACGAAATTTTTTCAATTCATTAAAAATCAATTCAGGCAATTAAACATTGTCCACAGAGTTACGTGACTATAATATCAACTTATAAATAATATCAGAAGTGCAATTATCCGCTTTTATAGAAAAAAATATTAATTTTTATGAAAAATTGTTATTTTGTCATCAAAATTTTCAACCAATTGAAAGAATAACTTTTGATTTATCATACCGAATTTCTTTAAGCTTTTGGGGTTTTCCCCGAGGGGATTCACGCCTTACTAATCAGAGCGCCACTTGGT
The DNA here is from genome assembly GCA_004367855.1 of Oikopleura vanhoeffeni. Lineage (NCBI taxonomy): Eukaryota > Metazoa > Chordata > Appendicularia > Copelata > Oikopleuridae > Oikopleura > Oikopleura vanhoeffeni. The sequence continues at coordinate 23,222 of SCLH01000275.1, read as the reverse complement.
TAGTTTATTTAAGGGGCGTTTCAATCTCCCCGGGGAAAACCCCAAAAGCTAAAACACATTCGGTATATAGTCGATGTATGATAAATCAAAAGTTATTTTTGTTATCTCATAGTTATATAATATAGATCAAATCGCACCAAACGATGACGTAGACCAGATCCTTTTGCATCCATACCGAAAGCAAAATAATTTGTGAACACCACTCTGCGCTTGTATCACGTGATATGCTATACCTTGCTCTTGTCACTCAATTTTCTAAAACTAAAAATCATAATTCTAAATTAAAAATTAGGGTGCGAAAATGTAACCTTTCAACTTTCTTACGCAAAAAAATTTAAACTCCAACTACAGGCTCATAACAGACTTAGACGTCTCAGAAACAGAAATACAAAAAAACACAATCTAGAGTTTTTGGAATTTGCGAATCTATAGAGAATAAAAGTATTAAATAAAAATGTTGGCGAAATTGTGAAAAAAATTTTGTATTTTGAATAATTGACTTTCGTGAGAGCAAACAAATTGATGTAAAAAGTTGATTGCTTTTAATTTTTAGAAAAATATTTTTAATGCTTTTATAAGCTTAAAAGTTACAAAAATGTTCAAAATTGAACCGAATCATTTGAATAGTTTATTTTAGTCTTATTATGAAAATAAGTACCTAATTAAATTTTTATGAAGATTTCAGCAAATATTGTGAGCTTACAGAAAAAAATTTGAAAACTCTAAAATTATTCACTTTTACGTGTTTAAATAACAAATATATCCCTTTATGACCTTTTGATTAATCTAAGAGATGTGGGTTGAGGAAGCCAATCCTAACACTCCTAAGACCCCTTCTAGCCACTTCTGAGGCCGCTTTCCTTTCTTTTCAGCCAACATCTTTTAGATAAATCAAAAGGTCATAAAGGGATATAACATATTATAATGTTTTTATGCGCTAATAATAATTGTGGCATTTTTCATTAGACACTTTTTCCGGGTACGGAACAACTGTGCGCCATAATTATTTGCTACCATTATAGACACCTACTGTGCCGAATGTGTTGATCTTAATTTATATTTTTGCGATAAAAACCTTTTTATTATATTCTTAGCAATTTATTATTCAAACTTTAACTTGTGAATTCAATATATTATTCAAAATAAGCTTTCTTTATGTATATGTTTGACCTTAAAACTGCAGAAATATTCCGCAACGCCAAGAGTTTTGCGAATAACTTTTGTTTTAGGCCCTTAAAAAAAATTCTGTCGGATAAAATTCAAGAGAAGATTTCAAGGATAAACTACTACAATCAAAAAAAAACTCTATGTCAAACAAAAAAGTTATATGCAAAATACTGAATAAAAAACACGTTTTTGGTTATAACTTTCGTTTAAGATCAAAACAAAAAAATTCGCCGTATAATATTTTAGATTATTATTCTGCAGTCACTCTGGTTTAAAAAATAAATAAAATTGGATATTAGATTAAAGAGTTTTATGCATTTGAAAAGTTCAACATTGACGCCCTCTTGTGACTGAACCTACTTTTGAATGTCTGCGAGAACTCGACCAAAATTTGTTTCAGGGTCAGTTTAGTATTATATCAAATTTTCAGCCAAACTTTTTGCTGGACCCCTTAATATTGATAATTGGGAAATTGAATCAAATTGAGGCAATTTTAAGCATAGTCCCTAAATTATGCGGTATTTCAAACATGAAATTTTAAATGATAATCAACTAATTATTTGATTAAGTATTATAAAATATTTACGAGATTTATAAAAATTTATCTCTCGAAGAACAAATTTCTGAAGCTGTAAATACAGCTTATCAAATTGGAACTTTGGATAAACTTCAAATCCAATATTCTTTCATTTAGGGCCCTGACATCTTCTCCGACTCTGATTAAATTATTCTTTATTTTTTTTAATTGACACTCCATATTTAAACTCCCGCAATAAATCGTCTTCTGCTCACTCCCACTCGCGCCTCAATACCACCATCGCTAGGTTTCAAAATATTTTCGAGTCAAAAAATAATGAGTGCACAGTTGTTCGCATCCGCTCTTTCCTGCATGTTTATTTTGTCAAATTGTCTTACTCAAATTTAGTGCATTGTACTCCGATTTGTTGAGAATTGTGGTCAGTCATGTTTGTCTCGTAGACAAAGTTAGCTGCCAAGCATTGTTGAGTATATGGCTGATAGTCTTTGTTGAAATTATCGATCCATTTTTGAGCAGCTTTTTCATCACTAGCTCAAATTTGGATAAATAATCTTGTTTTGATGTTATCAAGTATAAAAATAATATCGTTCTGTGATCAATAATTTTTATCGTCGTAATATTTGTTCATCAAAACCCTTATTTGCGAAAATAATTTTCTCGTCAAATTCACATTTTCAAATATATATTTATCTTCTCAAAAAACAAGGCTGAATATTTTTTCACGGAAAACTGACTTTTATTATGATGATATACTCAAAATTCAAATATTTTTGAAACAAGTATATGTTTATCGTATTTGCATAAAAATATAAATTTTAAAAAGAAAATTGAATTTTTGAAGAAATCTTATTTAATGGAAAAATGACATTTATGAAAAGAATTGTATTTGTGAGAAAAGTTTAACTCAAGAAAAATTATTTTATATCCATAACAACACATTCATCTTGATAGTAAGTGAAGCCGTTAGCACATCCACATACGTTCAAAACACCTGCTCCGGAACAAGTCAGAGTATCTTCGTGGGTAGCAACTTGTTGACCCATAACGGACAAACCTGCTTCGTTGCTTGTGACCTCTGCTCTCAAAGATGAGATATCATTCGTATTAGTATTTGTGAAAATTTCGACAGTACCAACTCGTTGTCTTCAAGAATTTTTCGAAAAATTTAGGTTCCCTGATTTATTTTAAGCGCTTGAAAACATAAATTAAAATCAGTCAGCCTAAAGATGTCCTGTCTTCAAAAATATTTTATATCACGAGAATTAAGTATCTGGGAATTGTCGGACCGTTGCGTTTTCCCGATGATTTTGACGATTTGAAAATACGGGAAGTTAAAAATTAAAAATAGGTATCAACTTAATGAGTTTATTTTGAGGAACTAAATTTCTGGTCATTTGAAGACGTAAGATTTTTAGTTGAACGGTAATTTCAAAAAATAAACTATCTAGACAAATTATCATCACACCAGTTAGCCTGGTCTATCAGATGCATAAAAATTCGTTAACAAAGAAAATCATTAAACTTTTAATAACCAACCACAATTCTCTACTAGATGAGCCAATCAAATGGAAACTCATAGTTGATTTTCAAATTGTTTTTTCATTTTAAACGTTATCATTAAAAAATCAAATGCGTAGGCTTACGAAGTGTTAATCAAATTACCTTAATAATCTCTCAGTACTTTTATAAAAATTTAAATAGAAATTTATTCTGAAAACTCTCCTTAAAATCGATAATTCATAGCCTTGCGCTTCGACGGTTGCTTCGAGAAGATCTAGTCTTTGATCAACTGTCTGTGCATTGGCTAAGCAGCCGAGTGCAAACGCAAAAATTCGCATTTTCTGGAATAAAAAATTTGACGAACATTTTTGATTCTAAGATGGTACAGATGCACATTTCACACGGGTTGACTTGGCATTTGAGAATAATCACCATTCTGTGACGTCATATATCCCCTATTCACATTTTTGTTAATATGTCGGCCCTCATAATTAAAAACAGACTACGTTTTTTAATCAGGGCCGGGATATATACAGAAGTGTGAATAGGCAATATTCAGATTAGTATGTGGCGGTTTTAACTTTTTTCGATTCTTCGGAAATTACATAAACGGCAATGTTTTTGACTCGTGTACTGAGACGGTGCTAATTAGAACAGTTTGGTCAATCGGACCGCCTGTGCTTGTTAATTTTTTCACACGGATTTCGTTTTTTATAAACAATTGAAAACATTTCATGTCCTTTATTTATATTATAGACTACCTGGTATATATAGCGTTCTTTATATAATATAGTCTATATAATAAAGTGAGGTCAAATATATTTGACTTAATGTCTGAAAATGAATTTGGATAAAGGAATCAAAAGAATCAGAATTATGTGCAAGTTTTTGTCGAACCTTGTACTTATCAAACAGTCCTCCTGTAACAAAGTCATCCACTAATAAATGCAAACTAAATTATCAAATGTTATCAACAACTTATCAATAAAACAAAAATGTTAAGACCAATTGAAACAAAAAATTATAGTTTGGCGTTAAAACAATGTTTTGAAGAATATCAAATATTTTCAGTTTGGTGAAAAAAAATGGAATTTATTAAGGAATGAGACTTGGGTAGTGAATAGATATAATGAATCCAATCAAAACTTCCTGGCATGTTGAAAAAATCAAATACGATTAATTTAAATAAGTATTTGCCGGTTGACACACTCCTGTGTCATGACTTCGAGTGTCTCATTATAGTGTCGAAGGGGTGCCTGCAGTTCAAACTATGTACTAGTAAAATTTCGACTTTCGGAAACGACTCATCTGATCCAGTTTTTAAGATAGCTGAGAATTGCTACACAAATTCTTAGAAAAAATAAACTAAATCAAACAATTTTTCAATTTTCTCTTAATTATTAAGAAAAGCTCTGTAATCTCAAAATCATAAAAACATAAGAAAATTTTTGCTGGATATTTGTGTAGTCATTGAAATTTCAAATTAGATGAATCGTTTCCAAAAGTCGAAAGTTAAATCACACGGATATCAAATACGTTTCGTAATAAATACATGTAAGTTTTTGGCAATTATCGAAATAGGCGTCAAAGGTATCTGACATGATTCATTGTTTTTGAACCGGTATACTCAAATTATTGCCTTGTTCAAGTCTGTGCATCAAGGAAATAGTTTTGTTAAATTTTGTTTGAAAACATGGCACACTGCGGTGCAGAGACATCCATAAACAATTATAATTATATCAAGTATCGATCGATCGTTTTTTCTATGATCAAATACGTACACACCAGTACAAAAATTGATTGAAATCTCATGGTGATGTACTCTGGAAATTCTAGAAGTAACTTTTTATCAACATTGTCCGAATATGTATGGTCAACTTCATGAAATGCAGAGTCATTTTTAAATAACTTCGCTCGGCTTAAAGTATGTCATTATAAAGCAGTAATTCGCGACGAAAATTATAACCTAAATGCAATATAAGCCGAGAAAATTATATATACAGTTATTTATATACAGTACAGTAGGTAAATCGAATATATTAAATAAAAGATAGTGATTTCACATAAATCGACGACCAGGCAGGATCTTCGATATAGTGGATGAGGGCAATGGGCAACACAGAATATAACCAACACGGAATAACATCGATCGAAAATAAATATTTTCAACACATCGAATTTTTATAAACGTGGTCAAAAGCCTGATCGAGTGAAACTTTGAGTGAAATGTTTTTATTAAACATATGCAGTGAACTTGGATGTCGAATAGTTGGTATTTTTTCGATAACTGAAACTTCGTAATAACAAATATTGACAATTTATCAGACAGTGTTTGCCAGGATTTTACATGTCTTTCCAATGTTATTAATTTTTGGTCATGTTTTATTGGTACCAGCGGAATTGGACGTGAGATCGACAAATCACTTATGCTATTCAGTTGAAATTTTCCAACATTGACAACGCTATCATTTTTTATAAAACATAAGTTAGGAACGGCAAAGCGAGGTCTTGCCTGACAAAATATTTTGTATTACAGAGGATAAAAATTGATAATTTTAGAAATATAGTCAATTGCAACCCGGTCAAAATAAATATTCGTTTTGAAATTGCCTATTTAAGCTTAAAATTGTGCTCAATTGTTTTGTCGACGAAATAAAAAAGGTAAATTATAGGCAATTACAGATAGGGTTTTTCTCTTACAGGGTACAGTACCCTGGGTACTGCAGCCTGGAAAAAGGGACTGTAAAAAATAATTCTCATAGTTTTTCAATTTTATTCTATCGAATAAAAAGTGTTAATTTTTTTGCCAGTCAAAAAAAATTGTGCTGCTCCTACCTTAATTTATCAGCATGCAAACCTTTAAAATCTTAAAAGTTAAGTTTATCGAATTTAATCTAGCGACGTTAAGCAAATCAGATTTAGTTCAGGTTATGTAGTTAACGTGATGCATCATTTTAATGCAACTTGTTATTATTACAGCATTCTTTGTTGAGATATGAATTGCGTAATTTCGCAAGTTTCAAGATGGCTGACTTATTTTTTTTCAAATATTTTTTAAAACTGTTTCTCGAGAAAATGAATCAAGAAAAATTTTGAAGTGTGAATGTGAATGATTTTTTTATATTATTTTCTTTGTTTTTGTCCTCTTCCCCTTTTTATAAATTTGTGGTTGACAAGTTCCACAGATGTACGAAGTTGAACTTTTGATCATTTCTGTTTACAGATTAAAGTACCAAAACCAAACAGCATCCTAATTTCACTTGGATTTTCTGATGTTTTGTTCAATTTTTTAATTATGATCATTTTTTGCAGATCAAATGATTTTTTTTTATGAAATTGTTTTTTTCAAACCCTTATTTTTGTTTCATGCACATAATATATCTTTTTATCAACGAAACTCAATCTGAAAAACGTTAACCATCTCTATAGCGCGTGTTTGAATCCCAACAATGTTGTCTTACTGATTGCCTTGAGTATGACTATACAAGGGTGTTTGGCAAGGGTGTTTGATATTGAGACCACAAAATTTGATCGGTATGTAATCACTCAAGCTATCACTAGGAAAAGCATTAGACAACATGAGTGTGATTCGAACTCGCGCTTTAGAGATAGTAATCGTTTTTGAGATTGAGTTTCGTTGCTCAAAGTATATATGCAACATCACATCTTTAAATTTGGTTCTCTTCGTTAAATTCATTAATCAAGGGTTTTGCTGTTTTTTTTTGTCATTCGTTCAAAATTGGATATCAATTATAATTCATATCATATCAGATTCATGTAATACAAATAAAATTACTCTATCATTTAATTTTAAGTTGAAGGACGTGACATAATCCAGTGAAACGTTATGCAAAAATGTCGTCCTAGGTGAGTTTGAAAAATATGGTCAAGCCAATTTGATCTAACAAAAACACCATTTTAATTTTTTCTAACAAAAGAAGTTCAAACAAGATTTTCTTATTAGGATGGGCTTGTGAACCGAATCATGGAAAATTGCAAATTTTTCTTCCTTTTCGAAATTGTATCCAAAAATTATTATGCACATTCACGACAGTTTTTGAAAGGTTTTAAAAATTAATCTTGGTGCACTTTTTTGTTCGGAAATTTATCGGGTTCTAAAAATATTTATTCATGCTGGCATAATTGATTTAAGATCGTTGATTTAAAGTCAAGACAAAAGTTTTTCTTTGAGGTACATTGAAAAGCAGACGGTCTAAGAAATATAAAATTAATAGATGTCTGGAACTAAGTACACTTTCACACACTATGATACAATAATATTAATACTGATTCTCGAATTTATATCCACATCAACAAATTCATCTTGATTGTGCCTGAATACAGGTTTAAAACTACAAATGTGGAGACAAGCAGTTTTGGCACAAGTAAAAATAGTTTCTAGTATTTTAATTTCATCTTCAAAGACATCAACTCGGACCTTTAAAACATTTTATTAATTGAAAAACAGTCATTATGTTTTATGAAAATATTAATATAATTTCTGAAAAAAAGTCACTATATTTCTCCAAAACATCTTTATATTTTTTGATAAGTCGATATATTTCATCAAATATTCAAGCCAATTTCGTTTTCAAGAAGATCAAGGTCAACAAAAAATTTTGTCCAACAGGTAAGTTCTACAGAATATAAGTTGTCGGATTTGGATACCAATAATTGGAAATTTATAAGTCTCAATGTTTTATATTTAGAGTTGCTGGGCAGCAAAAATCAAATTATTATCACACAATTCTGCAATTCACCTTTTGAGACGAAGAAATCATACATATTTTTTTGACAAACTCAGTTCAAAAAATTAATTCGATAGGACAATCATTTAACTTAAATCATTTCAAACTCGAAATCTGTATCAACTTTATTTATATTTTCGGAAAATTAAATTGTAATTGAAGGATATATTAAATCGATATCGATTTTCAAGATCCAGATTGTCAAAAATATTCAAACTTATAAGTAAAGTGAGTGAATTAAGGATAGATTAATTATTTTTTTTCAATTAAGTTCGAGTTTGTTAAGTTTACAGTCAATAATTGCCTAGTTATTGCATTATCAGTTTTCATGATTATTGAAATATAATTGACAGGTATTCCGGATATTGACCGATCACTATGAAGCATTTTTGGGGAATAAAAAAGCGCGGTCAACGAGAAAACTTAGGCTGTACTACAAATAAAATGAGCATATGGATTTTGTTTTTGAATTATCAAACAATGGCTACCGAAAAACAAATCTGAGGCCGCTTAAAGAAATCAGGAACAACCTATCAAACTTAGGTGATTTTCACTAATTAAGCTCCGACTTGAGGTTTCATACTACTTTTACTGAGGGGATGCAAATTTTCTCATTTTTTGCGATAAAAAACATAGGAAATGTAATTTTGGCTAAACCTTTGCACCGAGCATTTTGAAAGCCCTTTCAAAAAGCTACTTTGAATCATAGAAAAATGGTTGAAAAAATGCTCGCAGACACTTTTCTTTCGAATGCATTATTTAAATCGGTAATTCAGAAAAAAAAATATTCAAATTTTTGTTTCGCTTATAGGTTCAAATTATATGGCGAGTTGATCGAAAGGTCATTTTCGTTTTAATCTCACTTCTGATGAAATAATTTTCAACTATAAAATGAAATAAAAATTGAAATTAGCCAGTTGTTAGGAGAGTCTTTAAGGGTATGGTTGTTCCTTATTTGAAATTTTTTCGTTGAAATATTAGCCAAACAGGGCCTCGAGGATATAATTCACATTAACCAGTTTGTAGAACTAGCCTTCAGCTTGCTTCAAAAAGTGCAAAAACTTTTTTGTATGCTTACACTCCGTGACACATAAGCAAGACATAACGCAAAACGGAAAATTTATCTCCTCCCAGGTTTAATTATAAAAAAACCTCAATTTTCATACAACCTGCAAAATAACTATTCAAAACTTTACATGGGCATTTTGTTGACAAGTGCTATATTTTTTCTAAAACATGCAAAAAACACCGTTTTTTGGACATTACGCCTCGAAAAATCTATCTCCTTCAAGGCTAAATTTGCAAATCAACCCAAAATTTTGCAAAAGCTAGTTCAAAACCAAGAAAAACTTTACATGGGCGTTTTTTTGGACTTTCGACTCAAAACTCGAAATATGAATGTTTCTAGGTCACGTCACGTGACTCACGTGAAAAATTTTCCAAAAGTACATGTGCTTCGATTTTTTCGAAAGTTAGCTCAAAAAAAAGCTGGGGGAACACTGAAAAGAAAGTTGGCTAACGTCAACCCGTCATTTCGATGTTTTAGTGGTCAAATTGACACAAACGGCATTTTTGAACATAATTGTCAGAAAAATAGTTATAAAAAAATCCAAAAAACGCAAAATTTTCGAAAATTTTTTTGTTGTCATTTGGGTTGTTTTATGCGTTCAAAACATAAACAATTGATTGGGTGCATTTTTATGACGAAACAACTGCAGAAAATGTAGGAACCACCATCTTAAGGGTATGGTGGTTCCTACATTTGCTGCAGTTATTATGTTTTAAAAATGCACCAAATCGATTGTAATTTATTTAAAAAACAAATTGACCCGAAAAAATTTTTTTTCGAAATATTTCCAATTTTTTAAGTACTGTTATCTACAAACTCGATTAACTTTTAAATTTTGGCAAAACTTTGCAACATACTGTATTTGGCAGTTTTGATGTCAGTGAAAGCAGGCCTTAATTTGAGCCCACTATCGATTTCATCGAACAAAAAAATTACTTCCGGTCTGCTCAAGTGACTAATTTTAGAGTTTTACGCACTGTTATCAAAAATTCAAAAACTAGAATTTGTTTAGCTTTTTATCATCTTACTTTCAAAATAATAAAAATGCAAAAAAAATCAAAATCAGGGAGTAGATAGGTTTACAAAGACGAAAATGGTTAAATCGGCGGTTTTCAAGAATTCTAAAAAATGTTTGACAAAATTGAGAAAAATTTCAAACTAGAATCTTTAAGTTCACTACGTTCCTATATCTGTGGTGAATATCAAAGGTTTTGCAAAATGGAAAGTGTGCTGTGTTACAGACATGGTGTGAGGCCTAAAAACAATTTAAGGTGGGATCTACAATCTTGTATGTTCAGAACTATTGAGATATTTTTTCCTATTTCGCGCATGATCACCTCCAATATGTCAAATAAGGAACTACCATCCCCTTAAGGAGGTATATCTGTCTGATTAAATGAAGGCCTTAGAGGCATTAAAAATGATCAAAATGGATACGGGGTAATAATTAAGTGTACTAAGAATCCAATCATCAAAATTTTCGCATTTTTTCTTTAGTATTTTTTAAAGATGAAGTAAAAAAATAACGTTTGATCGATTTGACCACAAATTCCAAAAATATCGACTTGACGTAAGCCAATTTCTCATCAGTGTTTTACTGGCTTTCTTTGAGCCTACTTTCGAAAAATGGAGCTCTTTTTTTCGGAAATGACCAAAAAATCATATTTCGAGTTTTAGCGGGAAATTGCAAAAAAAAGCCCACGAGAGTCTATAACAATGTTTCTTAGAAATACTTGATAATAATTTTAGCCAGTTTGCAACTATATCCTAGGAGGAGATAGATTTTGAAGTATAAAATTGTGAAAAATCGTCAGTTATTTCGCGTTCTATAATCATTCCGTTGCCGGATCAAGAAAAGCTCGACGATAAAAGATTGACATACTACCATTACGTGATCTGTGAAAATTTGAGCTTAATTTGATATACCGCCTGGGGGGAGATAGTTTTTGCAGTTTGGTAAATGTCCTCTTGTTACGATACTGTACCTATCGGTGTAATGGTCAAAAATATTTTGTGATGTATTTTTTCGAAAGATGAAGGATAGATCTACAAATCAGCATTTTCAATTTTTCTCATGAGTTCTTAGTTTTCAGAATATATCACCGGGAATATGTCAAATCTGCCAGATATACCCCCTTAAGTTCATTTTGCAAAACAAATCACATTCTAGGAAGTTCAGGGGCGAAAATATTATTTATAAGTGAAATTTCAAATAAAACCTTATTTCGATATCGGTATGGAAAAAATGATATGGTTTGAAAACATATTTCATTTGTGAAAATCATGCCAGAGTGGTACTATTGTACCATATTTGCTTTTATATTGTGATAATCAACAAACGATTTTAGATGGAGAAAACTATCAATTTTTTTTACAAACCTTAAATTTCATGAATATCTCAAACTTATTAAAACAAAAATATTTGGATTCCCAACATTAGCACAGACCACTGCGCAGTTATCGAAATAAACATATATTTCCTGAATTTTTTCATGAGGTAGTATAACGTTGTTCAATTAAGATTGGTTTTCATACGATTTTTTCTAAAATTAAAAATAAAATTTCTAGAATTTGAAAATTTTAATTCGAAAATTTAACTCTTTAACTTGATCATAAAAGATAGATTGAAGGTTGATCTCATAAGAGTTTTCTGTGAACAGCGCTCAAATTAGAGCTTCCTGAAAGGCTCTGGTGCTTCCACAGAACTTTTTTGTAATTCCAATGGTTAAAGCTTTACTATTAAGAAAAACATAATTTTTCCAATGGTTGAGCTTTACTATTAACAAAAAAATATTTTTAACAAGATCAAAATCTTATGTTAATTATTTGACATCGAAATTTTCACTGAACAAGTATATAAATCGAAGTTTGCGAGAGTCCAGGTGGGTATATGTTTGCAAATTGATGATAAGATCCATCAGGAATACGCCACATCGCGTCCGATTCGAGAAAGCGTCGCCACTGTACCGATTCGAGAAATTCAATTGATAACGATACGAAAACGTTAGTTTTTAATGATGGATTTCATACAAACAAAATTAGTTTGTCGACAAAAATTCATGACAAACACTTTATTCGAAATTGACCCAAACAATTTATGGCTGATCAATTGAATTTCTGCTGTTTTATTTTGCCCAAAACAATGTCTACTAGTTAACTCGCTAACGACAAATCCAATTTTTAGTTTTGGCTCCACATTGGATAGTTCTGATAATTCGACTTATCCGATTGATCTCATGGTGCTCTCGGCGGACTTTGTGTACCTGGTCCCAAATGAGATTTCACATTTTTTATACCGGGGACAAAGCTTGTTTTTTGATAATAAAATACAAGGGATAAGTTTAACTCAATTAATTTGAAATAACTCAGTTTTCTAACGAAAATTGAAGAATGATGAGTTTGTTTGAAGCAGCCGTTTCCTGTATTATGGTCTACAAATTTTTCGTTAATTATATCCATGTTTATATTTCCAGGAGGACAACAGGGGGCCTTGTTACTGATAATATAACTAACAGTCCCTACCTCTTGAAAGTAGTCTCCTGAAGCGAGCTTAAGGGGTACTCACGGTTTTTTAATTCAGGTTAGGACGTAATAACTGCACCAAATAGCCTCAGGAAGGACCCAAATGCATTTCTGCTCTTATCATGAAAAAATTTTTGTTTTTTCAGATTTTTCTAAGTATTTTTTTAGGAAAAATACAGAACTCAATTTTAATGAAATAATTAAAAAATAAAGTAAGTGAGTAGCACCTTTTTACTTCAGTTTTGCAGTACTTCAATTTGAGAGTTCGGTACAATCGGTGAAAATAAATTCTAGAAACTCCAATTTTACACTAGAAATTGAGATGACATGTGTCTACGAATTATATCAAATTAAAAAATGACCGAGGCGTTTTCGGAGAAATTTCGTTTCAGTTTGGATCTTAACATTTTCTTGATTCTAGATATAGGGAGTAAAAATTTCAACCTGACGTAAGCAGATTTTGTTCAGTGACTATGCGCTTTAATTGTGTACTACAGCCAATCGAATGAGAATTTTTTTTCTAGAAATCATGAAAATTGACTTCCGGCTGAATTAATCTGCAATTTCCTTTAAATAGGAGCGATGTTTGAAAAAGTTTGCACTAGAAATTGAGAAGATGGTTCGTCCTAATAACACCAAATTTAAAAAAAATTGTACCGAGTCGTTTTTGAGAAAACTGAGCTCACAATTCTAAAATATCATGAAATACAGTTTTTCATTATTCTAGAACAAGTCCGATCGAAATTTTCGCTAAAATTTCCGATACTGTCAACCTAGTAGTCATTGTTTCTTACAGAGTGTAATCATTTCCATTAAGCCGTTCCGAGATAAAAGACATTGAAGTCAAAATCAGTGTTCTAGAACCTCTCCCACTTGGTGCTGTGGTGCTAATAAAACTCTGTTTTTTTTTGGTTGAAAAGCAAAAGATAGATCTTCCTTTTAGGTTTTCAAGAATTTCTATAACTTGTTTCGTTTGTTCTGACCCAATCTAAAAGTCAGAAACCGTTGAGTACCCCCTTAATCCCTTTGACTTCTTAAAGCGACAAATTTCCGAAAAAATGGCTCCTAATGGGGTGGTCGTCGCATTTTAAGGTTCCAAAAAAATCATTGTGACCCTATGTCAACGACTGCAAATACTGTTTTTTTGGTGATTCTGAAGCCAAAAAAACTTTGCGCAGCGGTCTGCTAACGTTCTGTCCGTTAATTTAAATCATGTTCATTTTGAACCTTGAAAACTCAGGGAGGAGATACATTTAAAAAAAAAATATTTTTCAATTTGTAAGCACGTTTCTGATTAAACGAGTCATCCGTCACTTTTGATTTTTTTAGGATGCAAGATTTTGTTTAATACTAGTATATTCAAAGAGAGGTAAGAGTTGGTGCAACCGTTTGAATTTTGGCGACAATCGCTATTGAAAACCCATAAATGCGACGACCACCCCTGTAAAGCGCATTTGATAAATTTTGAAAATTTATCTTTATGTTTGCTGATTATCATCAGTAAACTCGAGATAATCAAATACCGCTTGTATCGGTTTCGCGCCTAAACTAATGTATTCCCATTTGGAGCCCACTGCTAATAGCGTTGTAGAATACGCGTCTCTGATTGCCTGTGATTTTGTTGCAACTGCGTGCACCGAGTTGACCGTATTTATTTGCTTATTTGGTGTCTCAGGCATTTTTGAAATCGGTAACCCAGCTGTTTTGATTTTTATCATTCCAATCGGTAATTAAATCGCTAAGTTTTAGTGGGCGAATCACTAAATGTTTTAACGTGGGTTCGAACAAAAATAGAAATGCAGTCATCGCTCCCTGAACTGGAACAATTTTAAGTCGGTGAGTGTTCCAGTTAGGGAGCGATGACTGTCTTGATCTTTCGGATTTCATTTCGATGAAAACTTAGAGTTGAATGTGTTTGAGATTATTCAATGATACTGTATTTCAATACTATTTGGTATTTGCTTTGTTTATTTGAGACATAATATAGGCATTTTTTATTCATAAAAACTAAACAGTTGAGAAGCTTCGATGTTATTAAAAACATTATCTCAAACTATTTTGTTCTGATTTGAAAATGTCTAATCGTGGAAAGCTTATCAACTTTTTAATTTTTATGAATTAAAAAATCTCATATTAGTATCTGATATTTTGCCATGTTTCACACAAATATAAACGTAATTTTTTATTTTATTTCAGCTAAATTTTCAACTGAAAAAAATAATTTTGAAATTTACAACTGAATGTAAGCATTGAACCAATCACTGCAATACTTTAGTTGAAAGGATATGATAGCAAATTTTCGTCTGATTATAAAACTTTAGAAAAAAATAATAACAGTGTATTTTTTTGTTAAAAAATGCTCCGATCCTTAAGGAGTGGGTGTCGCTGATTTTGAGCTCTTCCAGGTCTTCCCCCCAAACTAGCAAAGTGATATTCCAAACACATTAAATAACAAAACCAACCTTCACGTGATTTTAACTACAACTTCAATGATACAATCTCACCACGCCGACACTACGCTTTAAAGCTTCTTAGAAACACGAAGTTTGTACCTACTCCTTCAATTTTTATATTTTTTTGTCTGAGGCTTCGAAAGAAGCCTAACAATAATGCAGAATTCCTTTTGTTTAAAATTTTGCTTTCTGCGGACAAAAACGCAAAAAAACTAAAATTTTGAAATGATCAGTTTGGAAGGCTCAGCAAAAGTATCTCCTCCACCGTTTGAGAGATATTTTCGACTCATACTGCATCTGAAAGCACAGGACTTGTTACAATTAATTAAAGATTTTTTTTTTAATTTTGCTTCGGCGTCTTTTGGGGGCCATGTCAACTTTTCATTTTTAGCCAAATTGTTTGAAATGGTCTTTAGGAGGCTCAGGCAAAAGGTATCTCTCCACCAGTTTAGAGATACAGTTTCGGCTCATTGCATCTGAAAGCACAGTCTGTTTGACAATCCATTGGAGTTTTTTTAATTTGATTCGCGTCTCTTGGCCATGTCAAACTTTCATTTGAGCCTCAATTTTGACAAAATTGCGGAAACAGAAAAAATGCTTCAAATAATTTTTTCCGTAAATACGACACTTTGAGGTTTTTGGTGCAATTTTTAACTCGGTAGCGTCAGAAGAAAACAAATAAGCGCACTTTCAATTCAAACATAAATAAATCAATATTTTGTTTTCGTTTTTGGCCGCCAAAACAAAATGTCGAGTAAAAGACAATAATGCATTGATGTGAGGCTTTTTGGAGCCTCACACAAAAAAATATAAAAAATTGAAGGAGTAGGTACGAACTGCGTGTCTTTTTAAGGAGCTTTTTATGCGTAGGTGTTGGCGTAAGAATTGTATCAGATTACTGTTTATTCAAAATCACCGCGAACGTTGGTTCTGTTAGTTACAAATGTTTTTGGAATAATCACCTTTGCTAGTTTGGCGGGAAATGACCTTGGAAGAGGCTCAAATCAGCGACACCCATCCACTTAAAGCGCGTTTTTAGGGAGCGGCCGTCGATAATTGGGCTCTTTTCCAGACATTTTCAGTTTTTGCAAATTTTCTCTTGGTTAAATGGCAATTTAAAATTCAAATTATCGATGTGAGTGTTCCTCCCAAACTTCCAAAGGGAAATATGTCTAACTGAAAGCTGGAAAATTCTGCACCGCTAAACATAAAAAATTTGGTGCAAAGCAATGCAGCTGCAATTATAAGAACGTGTTTCCGCCTACGCATTTTCATCAAAATGACCATAATTTTTTTTCAAAATTCGACAAAACATTTTTTTAATTTTTGAAAAACTTTCTGTAATAAATAGCTTAACTTTTCTTAACACGATCCATCTAATTATAAATTTGATGAGAAATATATTACACTTTAAAGTGCTCTACAAAGCCCAAAAGATGTCTTTTCAGTGCTCAATTCTGACGCACTAAATGGCTCTAAAAAAAAATTTGATTGGCGATCGTTTTTTTGAGAAGAGTACCCTATAGTTTATGAATTATTGCCGACGCTTTTGGTTTGGCAGATAGTGCTCGCGGTATGACCCTACCTATGACTCTTCGTTTTAGCCAATTGTTGAATGTCCGTTTGGAGGCTCAGGCAAAAGCTATCTCCTCACCAGTTTGAGAGATACAGTTTCGACTCATACGCATCTGAAAGCACAAAACTTGTTTGACAATAAACAAAGAGTTTTTTTTAATTTTGCTTCGGCGTCCTCTGGGGCCTGTCAATTTTATTTTGAGCCTAAATTTTCGACAAAATTAGAAACCAGAAAACTGCTTCAAATAATTTTCCGTAAATTCAAACACCTTTTAAGGATTACGTGCAATTTTTAACTTGGTAGCGTCAAAGAAAACAAATAACGCACTTTCAATTAAAATCAAAAATAATCAATATTTTTGTTTTTTGGCTTTTTGGTCGCCAAAAAGCAAAATTTCGAGTAAATGACATAAATGAATTATTTGGGAGCTTCTTAGATTTTTTAATCATTAACTAAAAAGTTAGTTTATAGAATAGTGTCTATCAGATGACTATTTGCTAGTAATGAATTGGCTCATTCAATCAAAACTGGCATTTAAAAAAGCTTATCAGATCAGTGTCTCTAAATAATTAACTAATTCTCAAATCCAGTCGTTCCAAAATCCCCAGCCACGCATTTTATGCATTTGTTATTGCCAATGACGAATTTTCCACCCATAAGTGCCACCTAGATACACCGTCTGTTGCTGATAATCTCAAACAGAATTTTTTCAAAATTGTTTTCTGAAAATTCCATTTTATCCGCCGTGTAGAAAACTACGTGATTTGCTTTGACCGCAAAAACACAAGTCATATCATTCCCAGATTCAAAGTTTAAAATGCCATCTTTATGGATAAGATTTATTGTGTGATACAATATATGGGACAAAACGTTCTTCAAGTTTTATCACCATTCATTAACGTACTATTTATTCGAGTCCAATAAAAAAAGTTCAAAAATTTGTGATGATTAACTGTTCAAATTTCTCGTGCTCGGAATTGTTCTATAAATCTATAGAATCTAAATTTCAGAGACTAGATAATTTAATAATGTAATATGAAATATCTATGAGTTACAAAGCCTGAAGCATCCAATACAGAAGTGTTAATTTGAACCATTTTTTAGCTAAACAATAACCCAAAATTTTTTTTGATTAAATATATTTTGAAAATCAAAGTCCCATAATTGATTTTTTAATTCAATAACAAATTTAATTTGAAATTCAAAATTTTATTTATGCATATGCGAGTCTAGGATTTTGGTAGATAAGGCGCCTACGTAAAATGACGTCATTTTTCAAGCCAGTTTCACCCTAGCTGCACTGTATAATTAACCTAGATATTTTTACTAGGGGCCGCCCTCACACGAGCGAGCACAAATACCTATCGGCAGTAACGGCTTTTTCTTTTAAGTACGGTATTTGTTGGTAAATTAAAAAAATGAACACGTTTTTTTATTTTCAAATAAGGAGCGAATATTCGGACCGGGCGGAAATCGGTCATTTGAATAAACTGTTGTTATTCTAATCATGTACTTGTACGATTAGCGTGAACTGTTTGAAAAAGTTTCTTTGACACATGAACAAATCAATCATTTAAATTATGCTATGGCCCCCACGTTTATTTCGGCGGCATATATCGTGTAAAATTATACGGAAATCTGTTCAGACTCTTGACTCGATACTACCCGATTATTAATGACAAATTGAATTGAGGAGCGCTTCAGGCGTTTAAACATTATATAGAAGAATTATTTCAAACTTATGAGGGGGTTAGATAAATGTGTTAAGAATGGCGTTTGTCAGAATTGTTTATGACTATAATGAGGTTTTTGGTTAATTTCACTACAACCCGGTGAGCTACTGATTTAAGCAATACGTGAACTGCACTGATGTTTTGTACAGAAGTAAAGGGTTTTTTTCACTGCCGGAGCCAGTAAAAGTGCACTATAAACCCTTATTCACACTTTTGTCTAAATCCCGGCCCTACTATTAAAAACAACACTAGTTTCCTAATCAAGGCCGGGTATTACAAAAAGTGTGATAGGGATTGTCACCAACATCTTTCCAGCTACGTGTAGTAAACACGTTAGAAGCGCAGCTAGGTGTTTTTTGCGTGGTACCGCCTGATTACACTAAAGCGCTGTACGGTGATTTTTGTGTTTATTTTTTACACCAAGGTAGATTTGATCATGAGAAAAAAATTTAAAATAAAAAAAATAGTCAGTGCACTTCAAATCCTAGGGTTAAGGCCCTCTGAAATTAATTTTTGAGCTGAATTTTGGTCATTGGTTCAAATTCTGGCACAAAATAGCGTGTCGATATACTATGCATGTGTATAGATAGCGTCCGATTTTAAATCCCGTCATGTATTGTCCTGTCTTTAAGAAAAGCTTTCTTTTTTGTTCTTGTAAAAGCAAATCACCAAAAATGCTTTAAAACTTTTATCCAATAAACATTTCGAACAAATTCGTGGTTTTAGTTTTTGAAGACTTCTAAGTTTTTTGTACATTTATTGAAGTGGGCGATATTCCAAATTCGTGTGAATGGCCAAAATCTCAATTTAAGATGGTTCTTCTGTCCGAGTGAAAAAAACACACAAAATCCGAGAGATGACTTCGGTGTAGTGTAGGTAGGCGATATTAAGCGACGGGGGAGTGTACAGGCAGCCCTTCAGCCAATGCAGAGCGCTTTTTCTAGTACAGTCGATTCTTGACCGGTTTTGTTGTTTTCAACTCTGGACAGACGTCATACGCAATTCCTTAAGGACACACACTAAACGGAATCTTTTATTTAATTATTTAAGAAAATCGAAAAAACCCTTTTTTGATTTGGTCGAAAAATACAAAACGCGAAAAACTCTTTTTTACCCCAAAAATAACTGTTTTCTGGAACCCGAAAACATTTGTCACCGAGGAAACGACGTTACCCAGAAAAATAGAAAAAACTATGATGATGGTCAAAGTCCTATATTAACAAGCCGCTATTTTCATCCTGCTGTAGATAACCTATAATGAGCCATTTTTACATTTTAGAAGTATAATTTTATAATGAATAGTGCTTATGAAATTCATATTTCGATCAATAACTTTCTTTTGTCCGAGTTGGAAGAGTAATGAAGAACCAACTGTGACTGTCTATAAAATACTTATTTGGGCTTTCTTGATGTTAGAAGTTACCGTTTACGTAAAGTTTGAACTTCCAAACGAAAATTTATTTTTTTCGGAAAAAAAATAAATTTGAAGATTCAACCGGGGGTTCACTCGGCATATCGGTTTATCATTTTTGAAACGACTCATACCGATTTTTTTTAGGAGGGTTCTTCTTAAAAAGCAAATAATGACCAACAGATTTAGGCGAAATCAACCACAATTTTTTTAAAAACGGAATTTTCCGGATTTTTTGAAATAAAATTTATGAAATTATACAATTAAAAAAAATAAGTGAGAACGCCCAAAAGAGCAATTGTTTATTTCATAATATTCGATTATGGTGCAAAATCTGATAGAAAATCAGATACGGCCCTTAGTTTGTCTTTACCACCGATAGGTAGTGGTATAATCCTACAGGATTTTCGCAAAAATTTTTTTATTGCCTTGTGAAGTCATATGAAAAAAAGTCCGTAAAAGGCACCAGATGCACAATTGTAGCTCTTCTTTGAACATGTTGTTTACAAAAACCTGAAGCGCATTGGAATTTCAGTTATTTCTGCATTAGGAACTTGGACAGGTTATACTTGTCGT
Organism: Oikopleura vanhoeffeni; assembly: GCA_004367855.1. Taxonomy (NCBI): domain Eukaryota; kingdom Metazoa; phylum Chordata; class Appendicularia; order Copelata; family Oikopleuridae; genus Oikopleura; species Oikopleura vanhoeffeni. Next base: position 2,929 of record SCLH01000275.1, on the reverse strand, counting down.
CCGACTTTTCTTTAGAATTTTGTTCTAGAAATCTGGTCGAGAAAGCGGTAACCATATCATGTGATAACGGTCACAGATGTCATTCAACGTACACTATCTGTCCGGGAAACGATGCACAAGTATCTGGCCTTATAGTCATAGCTGGTGTCCGCTGTTGATTTATATTTCATGATCAGAATTTATATAAATCAGTCAAAAATTTTGGATGGAATCTATTTTTGATAAAAATTTTAATTTTTCCTATAAAGCTTATGTACATTTTTTTCGTTATTTTTCAGTAATTTGGTAATGAAGACAAACTGTTACCATTTCCTGATTAAGCTTAAATTCACTTTTTAAATAATTCATTTTTTCATTGGATACTTGAGTGAAATTTAAGATTTGATTCCGAAAAAATATCTCCCTAGGTACCATAATTTTTTTTGTAACTATGAGCTGCACAAAACCCCTTTTTTAAAAACTGGCAAATCTCACATTTGTTATTTTATGTCTTCGAAAAGATTTTTCTGGAAGTGAAACATAGGGCGAAAATCTTAATAAATAACTCCCGTAAGTCTGGAACCAAACCTTCGAAAAACTTCGATTATGTTTTCGCACTGAATCCAAATTCTTTATAGTGTTGGTAATCGTTATTCTACATCCGTTTTTTGGCGTTTTTTGATGTTTTAGGTATGTTGAGCCCAATTGTGGAATCTTTGCTCACAAAAGTTAGTATATTTGGATACCAATTTTTGGGTGGAAACGATGCTTTAAGAAAATCGTGGTGATCTCTTTCTCCCCAACATATCGAATAGGCCACAATCGATTTCAGTTCGTATATTTTTATGAAGATATCGGTTTTTTTCAGCTTCTATCATATCGCTCGTTTTTGACCTCGAAATATTTTTTTCAACATTTTTTATGGTTGTTCAAATTTCTTCTATCAAATGACTATTCCGATAGAGTGTGTTATTATAACTATATTTCTTACCTTTGATTTTTCGAATAACAGAAAATAATGCTCTTTATCGCCACTAGGAGAATTTTTTTTCTAATTTATCAAAGTTGTATTTTTAAAGTCAACTCAACTACGCTAAAAATTTGAAAGTGCCCATTCCCTTGATATTTCTAGAGTTCACAATTTGTGACGATTTATCCTACCGATCGGCTGAGAAGAAAGATCAAGTGCTTCATTGGTTGATGAACAAACCAACTAGAACGTTTATTTCACACGGAGTCCCTTTTTCTAAAAGCCATTTTAGCTTCAACTGGATGTGTTTCAGTTTTTTAGACAAAAAGGGATCGTTCAGATAGTTTTCGCTATTCTTTCTTTTCCATAAGCTGTAATTTTAACCTGCGGTGGACACCATTTACTACTGGGAAAGTATTCGGTAAGAAAAATATTTTAACCGAATTGAAATAACTTTAGAGCTAATCATTCCGGGGCTGGCTTTGACGTACATCGAATTTTATTTCGCTACCCTCTGATTATCCGCATGGCGGAGATGACCCTTTCATTGAACTATGAAATCATTTCTATTGTATAATTGCGAACGTCTCTGTCCACGATTCAGCATTATTGCAAACTATTTTATTGAATTTAGAAGGACCAGCATTTATTACCAATTTGCTTTTGATAGGAATTTTTTGATCGTAAGTCCAGTAATTATACAATAGGTGAAAATCAAGTCCTTTTAGGTTGCCATTTTTGTAAATTGGTTTTAAGTGTGAAACAATATTATGAAATTCCAGAAATACAAAACTCTTCAGCGCTCCTGTCAATAACGATTTTTCGAAATTCACTACTTGTTCTTGTTTATGCCCAGATTTCTATACCACCAAATCTACTCAACTCTCATTTGAAGTGAGAGTCATTTTAATAGACCTTATTTAAGTTTGCTCACACTATTCTTAACACCAAATGTTAAAAATTCTTGGTTTTGCCCGTAGAAACATTTTTACGATAAAATTGCATTCAGCTTGAAACGAACAGTTTTCATAAACCTTCTTTCCAAAGATTTGCAGAAACATGCAAGATTGTGACAAATGGTAAATTCTTTAACCCATAGCATTGCTTGCAAAATTACCTCGCATGGGACCCATTCAGCCAATCTCGTGCTTTGCCCTAAAATTTGTATTGTTGTCAAATGAATGAGCATTTGGTGTTTCTTTTAGTGCAAACATATTTCAGTGTCTGGGGTCGTCTTATTTGGGAGATTCTTGTGCGTCAATTTTTATTTTGTTGATAACTAGACATCCCAAAACTGTTTTACAAGTCTGTGGTTTTATGTCTGAGGCATTTGAGATTTCGTCATATGGTCGCTTAGGTTTCTTGCCATTTTCGCATTGAAATTAAAATTAGTATAATTTATACTATTACACTATTGTTGGCATTTTTAGGCGATAAGCGTTCCATTTAACATCCAGAACTTCAATTATACTCAATTACACTGACCGGTAAAAAGTTATATCGAATACTTGTTTCATTGATACTACTGTTGAATGCGTCTATTGAGGTCAAATGGGCTGATTTGGGTGAAAATATGCTTTTCTTCTGGCGTGTCCTCTATAAGGGACACAAGACATTGGGGTATATTAATTTTTAACAAATAGAGCTTGTTTGGCTTTCGATCATTTTTTGCTAAAAAAACTGGCGTATTTAGAACTTAAAAATATGAAGACGTTTTTTGCTCTTCATCGTAAAATTTTCGAATTAGTTTTGACCCTACTTGTCCATTTTGTCTTGAAAGGAGAGGCCCAATTTCAAGAGTAGGAATCAGCTCTTTTCTGCTTCAAATGCGATTTAATCTTGTACTCGATAAAGTTTCATTAATTTATACTAGCTATAATTATACTATTACATATTACGTGTACCAAAATAAGTAAGTGTGTGCGTCTAATTCGCTTAGTAAGTTAGCATCTTGTTAACGATAAAGTTCGATGTTTAGGT
>SCLH01000274.1:161900-188161 GCA_004367855.1 Oikopleura vanhoeffeni | reverse complement strand
CGAACTTTCTAACTATACGCCGCACCCCGCTGTAATTTAGTATAATACCTAATTTAGGAAAATATCAAAGATTGGGAATCCCAATTTGGGATCCCTCGGCCTCTGCTTTTGCGTTCGCGATTGACCCGCGTTTGACCAATGAGAACACCGGATCACTCAGTTGACCAATATTGATAATCAACGCTTTTGTGACATCCATGGCAAGGTAAATTCTGGTTGGAAAAACGTAAATCTTTGAAAAGAAATGATTTTGGTTGACCAACGCTTTTGTGGCATCTGTGGCACTTTGAAAATTTACCAACGCTTTTGTGACATCTATGGCACGATAGGATCTTTACTTTTGTTGTTGAAGAGAGGATGAGTCATACTTATCAGGAGCCAATGAGGCGCCTAGGAGGCTCCCTCGACTCCAATATTTTCTGAGGAAATTTTCCTCTTTTTTTATTTCCGATTCGAGGAGGAAATATCTCTAGAATTTTTTTATTGATTACAGTATTAATCATAATAACTGACTTCATTATAAAATAATGTGAAAAATTAATTTAATTGATTAATTAATTAGTAATCAATTTAGCGGTCGACTCTAAAACGAGAAGGGAGATACATTCAAAAACTTCAAGCTAGCCAATCGCATTATTTTTTAGGGTTTAATAATCGTGAAAAAATTTATGAAAGTTTTTGAAAGCAGGTTCTCGAATTTTTCAAATTTGACCAAAATTTTTTTTTCTCCCAATTTTTCTAATATAAGACTCAAATTAAGCGTCGCGGAAGTCTAAGAATTATGGCAGGATTTTTTTTTAATTGACTTTTTAAAGAGATATTTTGATTTAAAAATCGCAATTTTTGAGCATCAGTCACAGTTAAATTGATAAAACCAAAAGTGAATTTTTTTGGGCTTTCTAAAAGTCGTTATGGGAACTGAGGACTCAAAGCAATGCTTTGAACTTTTTTTTAATCGAATTCTGATATCTCTGACCTCGGGGGATTTTGGTTTAAAAATTAATGAGCTATTTTTTTTATAAATTTGATGATATTTTGGCCATCTTCAATTAATAAAACCGGAAGTAAGTTTTTTCGGGCATTGCGCTAAGTTTCTATGGAAACTAGGGACTCACAGGAATGGGTAATTTTTTTCAGCAACTTTAAATATCTCTTACCTACAGGTGGTGCTAGAGACGATTATACGATTTGGTGGTGTAAGCAACAACACGGTATTTTTTGGAGATTAATTAAAATTTCCAAAAAATTCGAAATTTTGGCTATCGTTGATTGGTTGAATAATAAAAATGCTAAAACATCGCTTTTTACCCCGGAAACGAAACCGCAAAGTAAAATAAGACCTGAAAACATATTTGAAAATTTTGAAGATATCGGATACGGTTATTAAAGGTTATTAAGGGCACTCAGAATGTCGAAAATTGTCATTTTTACCAAATATAGGTATTTAGTAGTTCTGTGAAAGACCAACAATAAAAAAGAATCAAGACAGCCATTTAAAAGGAAATTTTCCGGAGATTCAAATTTTCATTCAAAAAAGAATCCAAAATTTTTGCCGCTTGCTGATTGGTCAATAAATAAAGTTGCTAAAAAGTTACTTTTGACCTTGGAAATGGAACTAGACTCTTACTAGAGGTTACTAGAGGGTTACATAAGTTTTTCTTAGACCAAAAAACAATTTTTTTGAAATTTTCTTATCACTTCCGGTTTGGCCGGAAGTAAATTCTGAAACGGGAAATTCAAAAACCTTTTAAACTTGGAAATTTATATTCATTATTTAAAATTTGAAGAAATGAGGCGATAGAAGGGGTCTTTTATAATTTATTAATTTTTTGGAAAATGAACCCCACATCGACGGTTGATGATCGACCAACGTTTTAAAGGGGCTAGCGGTTTTCAAGGGGCCAGCGGTCGTAAAAATGAACCTTTGTACTCCACTTTTTAAAAAACAAAACTGTTCGGAACTTTTGAGAATAGCCATTTGGTAGATCTATCCTTAATCAACAAAAATAATAAATCTGAATAATTTTTGGCCGACCCTGGTGACCACCATGCAGCGGGTTCTAGAACACAAAATCAAAATTTCAAAGTTCTACTTCTCCCAGAGCTCGCATAAGGTTTCACTCAAACTTGGCATGAACTACGGAAACACTAATAGTCGTAATTTGATGGTTTTAGATTTTTTGAATTTCAGACTAGTATTTTCTAGAACTGCAAAAAAGAACCGTCTAATTTCAAGGTTTTCGCTCTTCAAAGTCCTACTCCTCGTAGGTTACATTTCAGAATGCAGTATTAATACGGGAAAAAAAGGAAAATATGTTTCTGTCTTTTTGATGATTATAGATTTTTAAAATTTTTAGTTCAATTCTAGAAAATCGCATTTTAGTAAAGCGGAAGTTAAAACTCGAAAATAAAAGTCGTCGGATTTAGTCGAAAGTACCATCAAATTAAAGCTTGGGTGATGCCGATAAGAAAATCTGCTACAGCTGTATCAGCTTTCTGATATTTTGAGTTTTTCTGGTCTAAAATTAGGTTTCAATGTTTTCCAAAGAAAATTACCAAGAAAAATTCTCAAAAATGAAAATTTCGAACTTTTTTTTGGAATTTTGTTTTTTCCGATTAGTTTATGCTTTCTGAGTGTTCCTTTGCAATGTGGTGCTATTTTTTCACGTCAAACTACAATCAAAGGAGTACGACCGCTCCCCCTTTATTCAATTTTTGGGAACAATTTTATCAAATATATAAATCCCCCTTTTATTGGCATTCAGACGATTTGGGGCTCATTTTTCAACAAATACAAACTTAAAATCCCCTTTTAACCTCTTCGGCCGATTTGAGGCTCATTTTCAAAAAATCTCCATTTATCCGCTTTCGGCCGATTTGGGGCACAGTTTCCAAAAATAAAAAATCCCCTTTTATCGGCCCTCGGCTGATTTTGGGCTCATTTGCCTATAAATTTCCATAATGAATATAAATCTCCAACTTGAAAAACGTTGTTAAATTTTCCGTTTTAGATGGTACTTCCGGTCAAACCGGAAGTGATGAGTCAATTAACTAAACGTAGAATTATGTCACTATTTAATGCCACAGATACAATATGTTAATTTTCCTTATTATTTAACAGCTTGGTTTATAAAAACTTCGATTTTGTTACAAAGTGACAATTTTCGTTATTTTTAAATGCTCTGAATTGCCCTTTTCTGATTTTCAAAATTTTCAAAAAAATTGTTTTCTGGTATAATGTGACCCTCTTGTTTCATTTCCGAGGTCAAAAGTAACTTTTTAGCAACTTTATTCATTGACCAAACCGCAAGCAGCAAAAATTTTGATTTTTTTTGAATAAAAATTTAAATCTCGGAAAATTTCCTTTAAAATGGCTGTCTTGATTATTTTTCATCGTTGGCCTTTCACAGAACTGTTAAATAGCTATATTTGGTAAAAATGACAATTTTCGTCATTCGGAGTGCCGTTAATAACCGTATCCGATATTTTAAAAATTTTAAATATGTTTTCAGGTCTTATTTTACCTTGCGGTTTCGTTTCCCGGGTAAAAGTGATGTTTGAGCATTTTTATTTTTCAACCAACTAGCGATAGCCAAAATTTAGATTTTTTTGGAAAATGAGTAAAAATTAATATCAAAAAAATTTAATGGCTATCTTTATTTATTTCAAATGTTGACATTTCCTACAAATGCTTAATACCGTGTTGTTGCTTACACCACCAAATCATAGAAAAATAATGCGATTGGCTAGCTTGAAGTTTTTGAATGTATCCCCGTTCTCGTTTCAGAGTCAACCGCTAAATTGATTACTAATTAATTAATCAATTTTTCACATTATTTTATAATGAAGTCAGTTATTATGATTAAAACTGTAATCGATAAAAAATTCTAGAGATATTTCCTCCTCGAATCGGAAATAAAAAAGAAGCAAAATTTCCTCAGAAAATATTGGAGGCGGTGTCGAGGCAGCCTCCGAGGCGCCTCATTGGTATGACTCATCCTCTCTTCAACAACAAAAGTGAAGATCCTATCGTGCCATAGATGTCACAAAAGCGTTGGTAAATTTGCAAAGTGCCACAGATGTCACAAAAGCCTTGATAAACTTCAAAACTGCCACAGCTGTCACAAAAGCGTTGGTAAACCAAAATCATGTCTCTTCAAAGATTTAAGTTTTTCCAACCAGAATTTACCTTGCCATGAATGTCACAAAAGCGTTGATTTTTAATATGAGCTTAGAAAATAAACGCAAAAGTAGAGACCTATGGATCCCCTTTTTTAGATATGGGAGATTCTATGTATAAATGAGAATTTTGAAAGGAAAGAAAATATTAAAGAGGTAAGTTCCACTCAGAGAACGCTATTTTTTTTCTTCATTTAACAGTTTAATTTTAACTACAGTAATAATCGTGGAAGTGGTTCCGTAGGTTGGAGCACTTAACATGGCGCTATTATGATAAACATTATTAGATTCTCCAACCTACTCATCAGAACTACTTTGACAATTTGTATTGTGGTACTAAATTTTCGGATCAAAATAAAATGTGAGGACGAATGAGCATCAGTTCTAATCTTGTTCTTTAACTTAAATTCCTCCCAAAATTAAACCGAAAAAAATGTTTTTTCTATAATTTTTTTAAGTTTTAAGTTCTACATTATATTTTTATTTTTAGTTAAATTTATTCGTTTAATTCTTCCGTCAAATTTCCCTTGGTCGGAACCATACTTTTTCCGCAAGATCATACAAAAGACTCCATAAATTTTAGCTATAATCTAAGCACAAAATTGCGAAATAGTCATTCTTGGTTTTTGGATAATCTACTATCCGTCAATCAAAATGTTTAAATTTTGGCAAACACGTAGGTTGCGTTAAAAATTGCTCTAAAATGAAAATCCGTTTTTGCAATTGCTGACGATATTTACGAAAAAATTTCGATCAAATAGTAATATTTTTTTACGGGCTACAATTTAAACATACATTCATGTAATTCGAAAGATTTTGCCGTTCCTATCTTACTATCGTCACCTTTGGTTGGGGAAAGGATATCTCTCAGTTTCCGTTTTGGTCTAGTTAGGTGACAAATGTTTTTTCTCATTGTTAATGAAAACGCAATTTTCCAATCGAATCAATTAAATGTTGTCATAATATGAACGCATGGATAGATTCTTTTTGTGAAGATAAAAAACGTACAACAAATTTAATTACAGTATGTGCATTTTTTTCGATAAAAGCAAAAGGAGACTGTAGAGATTTGGCCAATGAGCGCTCGCATAAAAATGAATTGACCAATCATGTGTCCGTTCGTTCTATTTTATCGAGATTGTTGTTCTGGATAAATTAATTTGCATACTGTACATCAGCCCCGAATTTTAAGTTCTAGATTCCCAAAATGACAAAAAAAGGATTGAACTTACACAAAAATTCTTCTACAGCAAGTACAGGGTACAAATTGAAAATGCCCAGTAGTGATTATTTCTTGTGAGGGCAAAAAGAACAATTTTTGAAAATTAAAACTTTAGGCGATTTCCATGAAATTTTAAGATGAAAAATGAGAAAAAAAATAATTTTGTTTATACAGCCGCTGTATTACAGCGTTCTGAAAAAATGTTGCAATCTGCCGAACTTATACCACCTCCCTTTTCCAACATAAAAACGATTGTGTTGATAAAGTAAACAACCGACTAGGGTGGGTTTTAACACGATTGAACATATTTGTTGGTCAAATTCTTTATTTGCGCAAGCTAACTAGGGTAGGTAGAAATGCAGCTTATCCTTATCACTAAAAAACGCCTGGGAAATTATCTTTCTTTTGCAGCATGTGACATGCTGCATGTCACATGTGGCAAAAAGGTAGATAATTTCCCAGGCGTTTTAACGCGATACAAAATTGTTATTAATTCTATTTTTAAGGCAGAGTTGTCTTGAAAAAAATAATCTACATTAATAAAACATGCACATAGATCGATAATAACTTCGAAAAGGTAGGACTAGGGTGTCCGAGGTCAGGAAAAAATTCACAGTCACCAATTTTCAAGGAAAACTGTAAAATACGTAAAATTAATACAAGACTTCGAATGTTTCACGATCAATTTTGACCTCGGACACCCTGTTCAGCTGAAAAGCTCTGCCTGATAGTGTTAGATAAATAAGGATTTTACACAGATAATTCAAATTTAACATAAGGAATAATTTGTTAAATTATTGACAATTTATCCATGTTTGGACAAGTTTATACCTACTAGAGTTGATGATATCATATCAACTTGATATGGCCTTGTTTTTATTGTTAAAAAATTCAATTTCCATTATATTTTATCAGCTTATTTTATGTTAATTTTATATCTAAACATGTAGCTATTTTCCACTTGCAATTTCGATTTTGAGCTCTTTTTGGCGTATTTTACATTTGGGAGGGGGTATCGATATTTGACAGTTCGAAGAAATAATTTGTTATTAACCTATATAAATAAATTTTTTATTAACCTATTTAAATAAGCTATTTTGTAGACTATTGTCCCGAGTTTCTGACTAACTTGATTTTTTCTGATTTTGATTTTTTTTCAAACTGAAATTGGTTTTTAGGGATTCGAATATAATAGTGAAATTTAAAGGGATTTGAAATCAAAGGTACCATTTTCGATTTTAAATTTTTTTGAAACTTATTAATTTTAAAAATTAACACATTAAACTCTAAATACTGCTCAAAAACGGTTTAAGGATGTGGGGCACGATAATTGGGCTCTTTTTTACACATTTTCAAGTGAAGTTTCTGAGAAACCTGGCTTCAGAAATAATTATTTTTTTTNTAAGTAATAATGAATTTGAACCCTCCATGACCAACAACCACTTCTTTCCGAAACTTTTGGTAGATTTTTTGGAAAATTCAATTCTCTATAAACTTAAATGAATCTTTTCTAGGACGGCCCCACGCCATTTTTTTGAATGTTCCATAAAAAACTTATAAATGTTTTCTATCTTTAAAACACACGATGAGAGGAGATATTACATTTTAAATATCTAATTATCGTTAGCCACTTTGAAAGCTGGTTTCGATAAGCGCTCCCCGCATCACATATCAGCAGTAACAAACCGTAAAGTCTGATTGCGGGGCCCAACTTAATTTAGGCGTGATGACGTTAGCAATCATCTCAATTTTAATCAAATCTTATCGGTCAAATTTTCTACTTTATCAAACATCAAAATAGAAATTTTCATGGCAGTCGCTACCAATTATCCAAGTTCCCCAATTCCTAAATTATGCCTGACCACCGTCAAGTATGCATAATACATAGCCTAACTGCGTCATAAATTTGAATTCGCCTAGATCCTAACTATCAAATTTTTTATCACCAAAAACTTTAATCATAATTGGCATTGTCAAGCACTATAGTTAAAAATTCAAAGAACAAAAATATTGCATTATAAAATAACATTTTTCTGACGTGCTATTTTTTCCGCTGAACGAAATAAAAAGGCCGGTGAGAATCACACTCTCTGGACAGCACTCGTATAACTAAAATAAAGTAATTTTGTGTAAAGTACCTAATAAATTAAAATATATATAGGACCTTATAATCAGTAAATAATAATTAGGTGCTACTAAGTGCTAAACAAAAAATTATGTGTAAACGTCAAATTTTGCATTTTCAGTAAAACCATCCAGAATCTTATTTAAGTTATGTTTAATCGTCCTGACCAAATAAATAAGGGTTAAAAACTGTCGACAAGACACCAAAAATTAACAAATAAGTACTAGGGTGTACACGGTTATTCTTGACCTTCTTGGATTTTTTATTTGAAGTGTGACAACGGGGTTATTACGAGGAAAATAAAAAATTTTTCATTTCATGATAGCCGAATTCTTAAAAATCAATATTCTACTGGTACGAAAATTAGCATTTTAAACTCAAAACATTTCTCATTTCAGAAGCATCTTCACTGATACTGTCATACACATCAAGAAAAGATTTGTCTAGAGCAAATTAGTCCCTATTATGACGGAAAGGACGAGATTTGGACCTACTGCGTGAAAACATTTCGAGGTAGACAAGTTTTAACAGCATATATTTTAATCTTTAACCTGAATCTCTTACGTACGTGAGCCTTGCACAGTAGACAAAGATTATCTAGAGATTATCTGGGACGTCACTTTCAATATTCGAAGTTTTCTACTTTCGGCTTTGCATAATCCATATAAAGAATCTCGAATAATAGAGATTCAAATCGAAATTTCTCGGTCATTGAATCATGATTCAATAAAATGCGTCTCCTAGTGTTAAAACTTCAGCCACTCCTCCCTAGAGATTATAAATTTCCACATTAACTTCAATCAATTCTAATATGATTAACATACTTCATCTAAAAAAGGAAACAATACGGGGAAATCTCGAGTTGCATTTTGGCCCAAGCAACCGATTTGTCTATCTATATTTACAAATTTTTTTCCTTCTCTTGATGAAATCTTTTGCCACAACAAAAAATATTGGAATAAAACACGTTTTCGAACAAAAAGTTAACGACTTTGAGCTTACGTTGTTTACATCCCTACATGATTTAATTTCCAAAGAATGCGGATATTTTAACAACTCATATATATCCGTCCCTTTTAGAAAAATACACCTCTAATTAAAACTACGCGAAGCGTGTGGCCATTCTAATTAAGGTGGGTCATGACAATTTAAATATTAAAGCAAGGGAGTGTAGAGTCGAGGACTTATAATTAAACGTTCTATCTAATGTAAGTCTAATACAACAAATTAATATCCTTTATAAAGCACATACGGTGATCTCGATAAAATTATTTTTTATAGATGAAAATATTAAATAGGGTCGTTAAATTCTGAATAAATAAAAATCTCAAATTTTACAAACACATTTTCGAGATATATCGTATAAATATTGTAAAGTCAATATTTTTTTCGAGCTATCGGCGAGTTAATAACAACAGGTATAGGCTATTAAATTTTACATGTGATCGCATGTTTCCTGAATGGGTCAGGCGGACAGTTATCAACGTATGATATGTGCCTTGACCAAGTTTAAGTGATGAGATTAAATTTTCTTTGATTTAATTATGGGCTGCACCACGATTAGAAAATTAAAAGGACGGGCTTTTTTTGTGTTCTAGATGTACATTTCCTGCCAAACTGGTATTTTGTTTCAAAAAGTAATGATTCCAGAGTATAAAAACAAGCGGCGAAGGAAAAAAACTTAATGACCGAGGGATTCATTTTATTTTTTTGGTGGATAACAGTGAAAATTGGAGGGCCTATCTCCCGGCCGCCACAAATAACTCCCATTTTTGCACAGCCTCAGGATTTCATAAAAAAGAAGTTCGGTAAAATTTTTTAGTGAAAACCAAGAAAAATAGGAGGGAAATCAAATTTTCAATATCAATATTCTTATAGTAACCATTTCCTCGGAGAACCTTCACTGAAATCCTAAAAGTATAATCGTCATGAGTAGACCTTTTTTCGTTATAGTATATATCAACCTACTAAGTTAAAAAAATATTTTGTCACCCAATACGCCGAAAAGTTAAGAATATGGGGGCCATTTTGAAAAGTTTTCAGGTTCTGCTGATCGATTCCTTATTGGAATATCAAACAACACTCTAATGGGTCATAATTTCCTGAAAAGGTCGCTAATGTATAAGATAAAAGCAAATAATCACCCTGTTTGTATGCTAAAAAATTAGGCATTCATTTTTAGTAATGCTGAACTTTTTTCAAAAATGTCTCGATATTGTGGAATTCGACAAAGTTAAGTTCGAACCAATTGTCCTTAAACAAACAGCAATAATCCGACAAAATTCGTTCCTCATTAATAACACAAGTCGCCTGTCGAAGTATTAGAATACAATGTACTTTGGTGTATATATTGAGAAAAATATATAACCGCGAGACTTGTGAATCAAGAATTTTCAATCATAGGCAAGAGTAACCCACCCTATCCTGTACTTGTTCAAAATGCAGGGAGCCGACCCCCTTAAAGGGGTAAAACCGACGGGTTTTACCTGATTTCAAACGTTAGCCTGAGCTAATAACCGTCAATTCGTATTGAGTTCAAAAATTCGGGATTCTAGGAATATTTGTTTAAAATTTTCAAAAAATGGTGTCAAAAACTCTTTTTTAGAGGTAACCGGACCCAAGGAGGCCAGACGTATCTAGGAAGAGTCACCGTGTTCCAAAATAGGTGAAAAGATCCGTAAATTTATTCACACACTATTTTGGGTCATTAGAGTTAAAATTGTTATATTCTTAAGGACATACGGCTGGATATCAAAATTCTTTTTTTTCAACGCCGCTTTATAAAACGATTAATTTGTGAGCTTAACCGGCACGTGACCAAAAAAAACTACGTAGAGGTTGTTCAAAAATTAATCATTGGTTTTATTGCTCTTTAGAAAGCAAACATTTTCTCTAAAATAATACAATAATTGTGTGTTGACTGCACCATATAGTTCGCTATGGATTGCCTAAAATACGTTCATCCCATTCATTTAGTCGAACAATATCAGATTTCTAAATAACTCGATTTCACCAAGTAAAAGCACTTCTTTCCGATTCATTAATTGAGGGTACTTGCAAAGTCGTCAAAAAGCGAGGCGGTACAAAGAAGTATCGATTTGAAATCTTTTTGAGTTTTGATCCCTCTATGGGTTGAGTCTGATTCTCTTAAGGCCAGTCTTCAATTAGTTTGAGCTCTCCATACCCGCGACCTCCAATTATATTCCGATCGATAAACATTTATGTGGATATCCATAGATTCCCGCTAATAAAACGATTTCCCAATAAAATGTCAATATTATTGATTGAAGAAGCCCAAATCTACCGTAAAAATATCTATTAGGTAGTAATATTTCAAGTCTAAAATCGATGAACTTGAAGACTGGTGAGTATTCACAGTTTTTGTCAGTAAGTCTGCCAATTTAAAAGAAACAGTTTTGAGCCGTCAAATAGTCCACGTAAGATGGCGCACATGATCTATGAAACACGAGAACAAAATACAAAAAAATTATAAACACGGGTTAAACCAAAAAACGTGTTAAATATTATAACATACTTCAGAAAAAATATCCATTATAGCAAAAATTTCGGAAATTTTTATCGAAATTCATTCTTTTTCTTAGGTGTTTATAACACAAAAACACACGTCAAGCCTTAACCGTAAAAAATAAGAAAGCACATAAATATCAGCGTGACTTTTCATCACCGTAGTCCTAGCCCTGAGGAACTGTGCTCGCTGGAGAAATCACAACAGCCTCCGCTCAGTTACCTTGTAAATTCACGAATTGACCTTACAATCAAGACATTAAACCCAAACGATTTCTGGATCTAAGTTATAATAATATTTTTTTGGGAAAATTTATCTCTAAATTTGCTAAATTTCGCGGTAAAATTTGTAAAATTTTCGGTTACGTGGCTTATGCAATTGAAGTTGGCCTATGTCTCATAAGATCTAAATATCATCAGTCTGATTAAAATATGCATTAAATGCAACAAAAATAAAATTAGAGAGACAAAAAGACAGAAGTTATAATATCTTCGAAAAGATACAGCCATTGCGATTATAGGCGACAAAAAAACCAAATCTTGAAAATAATAAGTAAATTTTGAAAATTTATGAACGATCTCGAAAAAATTTAATGTACCAAATTTTTATATTTCTGGAACAAACCAAGTCCACGAAAAATATATAGACATAAACATATATACAGTATGCATGCATTCATTACATAAAAATATAGTCTTCAACTATTTGTGTCCATATCTTTTATACGGAGATCCTTCGTAGATTATCATAGAACACTATACAATGTCGATTTGAGCCTCGAATTGCCAATTTGCTTTAATTAAACTTATGAGCAATCTCCCTTAATATCGAACAACCTTTTGTCTGAAAAACTAGGTCTACAAATTTATAGAAACAAGTTCGCTAGCTCAACGTAATCCACGAGCAACAAAACTCGCGAGAAATGTACGAGCCTTTCAGCCAATAGAAGCCAGGGAGTAACGTACTTAACACATAATTCCCCGAAATGTTTTTGAAAATTGACGGATTTCATCTTACAGTTTTTTGTTCTGCGAGTCGCTGTTGCATGTGATACCTAATACATAAGAAATAATTTTCTTGCATCCGATATTGAGAGTAGTATAACTCTCCTTTTAATCAACTAATTTTGTGTTGAGAAATAATAGCGTCCAGCCAACAATATGTTTGAAATCCAGCAGAAAAAACTATGAAATAGTCAAAAATTTGCAATGCCTGATGGTTCAAACTTTTTTGTGGTCACTACACAACGTTAAATCACACGTTAAAGGAGTAGTGGCTTACCCCATTATCACGACCAAAAAGAAGTGGTATTAAAGGGATTTATTCCGAGAATCTAATGAATCCATTAATCTTATTCTCTTACCAAATTTAAAGAATAATCCTTTTAAACACCTTTCGCCACTGGAGATTTACTCTGAAATGTATGTTTATTGAGATCTAACGAAAAGCGAAGCCAATATGGAGCCAACCTGACACTCTTTCCAGACCCCTCCAGCCACTCATGAGGCCGCTTCAGCCCACATCTCTCAGATCCAGCGAAAGGTGTTAAAGGAATATAAAGAATAAGTTTAAAAAGGCTTCAAAATTCGACATGCTTGAGGATATAATCCCTTCGTGATCAGTATGATTTCTAATGGTAGAACCGCCGTACCACTACTTCCTTAACGTGTGATTTTAACGTTGTGGCCTAACGCATTCTAACTCATTATAAAAGTGGATGATTAAGTGTGACTGATATCAAGTATTCCAATATTATGCTTTTTTTTCCCATCTTTTGTTAAAATTTATCTTAAAATATTATGATTTATTTTCGAGTCATATCCCGAATTTTATCCAGTGTATGTTTATTTCAATTTTAATCAACCATTTTCAATAATAAAGAAAATGTCGGTACAGTGCAGTTCTTAAAACCACAATAATTTTGCTAACAGCGGGAAATTTCTAGAACTTATGATTTTTTCTTAAAAATTGTTTTCAATTTACAATTATATTCAAAAATAGAAAACGCCTCTTGCAATCCATGCCCAGAAGCGAAGGACGGTAGGTCTTGATTTTCGATGAATCAGTATCTTTCGATTGAATCTATATGGTTTGACAGCCCATTGAAAGACAGAACAGTATATTTCCATTATTGTACGTGTATTAGTAGAGACCATGGCTTATTATAAATATCTAAACCTCTGAGAGAACTATAGAGCATGCCATAAGAAAACCGGTACCGCTTCTCAAAATAATTGAAAGAAACGAAAGTTCACTCACTTCTTGTCTTACCATCAACTTCGGCCGTTTCAATCTCTGATGAAAAAAGCTTCGGCAATCCATGCTCCGGTGTCTGTTTAGAACGAAAGTTCTTTTGAAAATTATTTTGAAAAATGGGGTTTAAAATATTCTAGTTTGGAGCTCAGAGCCTAGTGAGTAGAGTCTTTAAGTGGGGTATAGCCACGACTCTATGATTTAAATACAAGAGACCTAACATTATCCCGTCTAAGGCAATTAATATACGTCAAGATAGACTGCTCAAATTTTGGATACGTTTGGGGAGTGACCTCAATAAAGTGTACATAACACGCAGAATTCTTGAAAAAACCAAGATTCCATTCCAACCAAAGATTCAAAAATTCGAAATTTTTGCATTTTTTTTAATTTTCGAACCTATGTCCTTTTAGTCCAAATATTTTCATAATCAAAAAGTAGAAGATTAAAAAACTAAACTGTTTTAAAAACTCATAAATTTGACCATAACTAAAAAATGCTCAAAATTATTGCCGAGACTTGAGCACGCTAAGTCCGAAAGCCATTTCCATAAGAACTCCAGTGGGCTCACTTGCAGGCTCTTTTGAGCACTTTCGAAAAAAAAATCGAAGCCAGCCCCGTCTTTAAATTAAATTTTCGTCGTTGAAAAATTTATTCGGGTAAAATGAATCCAAGATAAATAAATCATAATTTTACCACAATATTCTATACATTGAGTTTCGACAATTAGAGCAAGAAGCGCGCACTCTCCTTATCATATTCCTCTTCTAAAATTTCTCCTTGAAGAAAATAAACTATAAATGTATCATAAAAATTGACGCTATTTTCGGCAAACAATAAAGCTGCAATGACCAAGGAGAATAGGAGTTCTGGTATGTGACAAGTTGACTTCATTGTTAAACAATCGTCGGTTAACTTTGGCGTTCTAGAATTGTATCAGGAATCGGTCGCCTGAGTCTCGATCAAAATAAGCTTTCTAACCTCTAAAAAAATTTATATATGAAGCTCTAATGATGATTCCGATACTTGATCCGCTGTTATATATTGAGCACAATGTGATTTAGTAGTTGTAGCCTATCTGTCTGGGCCAAGTGGCAGATTAGATTTTTTTGGATTTTGATAGAACGTCGACCCTTGTTACGATATTGTAGTCCTATCTGTTGGTAATGGTCAGAAGCTATATAATTGTGGATGTGTATCTCGATTTTTCGAAAGATTAAGGATAGAGTCCTTACATATATTGAGCATATTCGGTTGTTGGTCTCACACTATTGTGTAAACAGTGTATTTCAGATTATAATTTCACAAACTAATAATGAGACTGTCAAATCAGAGGAGTCATTACCCCCCTTAATTCTTTTTCCCGAAAACTACTGATAACCTAAGTGATTCTAGGCTGGCATCACTCACCAATATTAATAGGTTTTAAATGTCAATGTTGTGTTGCCTCTCACTATCAAGAGGCTAATCTTTATAGAGTTTGTATTAGTCGCACAATTTTCGCGCAAGCCGATTTTTGACGATTATGCAAAAATGTCGGTTAAAATTCTCAAAAATGGGTAATGTTTTGGAATTTCAAAATTACGATATCTCCAAAAACTTGCCTAAAAAATTATAATATATAGTTTATTCGGAGAACCTCTTATAGAGATTTATGGGTAGAACACTTCCCGAAATCACTATGTCTCAGTTTGATCAAGTCGATCTCGGCCAATGCAAGAAAATCTCCAGATTTTTTAATGAAAAACAATAAATTCTTTGGTGTCTTTTCATTTTTTCCATAAATAATAATCAAGTGTTGAATACAACCATGCTGAAAAACTGTACACCAGGTGTTACACCTATAAGTACCCCGAACTTATCCTCTGAGTTACATACATAAGAACTAACAACTAGATTCCGGCTCAGATACAAATCCTAGAGCATGGAAAACGAAGATCGTGACATTTGATGGTGTAACTCACATTTCCTATCTGACCAATGAAATTCGACTTCTTTGTCCTATCAAAACGGTTTCTGCGAGGGACTAATTCATCTTGCGAACTTGATTTCCGTGTTGTATGCGACTATTTTTCAAATAGTTTTTATGTACTGTGTACCGAGAAAAGCCGTGATCCAATATCTGTCAGCATCCAAAAAAATAACGGTTGAAAATACCGTGGAATCTATCAGATAGTCACATAACCATGGTGTCGATCAAATACTGCTCATATCTCCCATATTTCCGCCCTGATCAATCATTACCACACGCTTCGAATATTATAAGGGTACTTCGTAGCTCCGATTGAAATTCGGCTGGCTTCGAAGTAAAACTTGACCAAGGCTCTCAAACAGTACATATCCAGCCAAATTCAAAAAGCCAAAGCTATGCTATGAAAAGTTTTTATTTTTTAAACCCGCTAATGGGTATGAATTCCAAGTCAGCTGTGCGGCAGAAGTCTGGGCCCCATGAAACTTGGCGTTCGCTTTAATTAGAGAAAAATCTTAGTCTAAGAGTATTATAAGATCAGCCAGCAGTATATCCAAACCGTATGCGCATATTGCCTTATCAGAGATAAGTATCCTTCCACACTCTTGAAGTCGGAGATACGTTATTTGTGGTTTTTGAAAATTTACTAACAAATATGTGCCGGATTTAATAAATGGATTAAGGGTATCAGAATAGACCAAAGCGCCAGGGTTCAATTTAACTTTCGAAATCTAAGAGATATAATATTCACAAAATTGAAGAGTAATTCTGTTTTATTTAACCACTTATTCAGATTTACATCTGAGAAATTAACTCCAGTTTTGACCAGTCATCCCGGTTATCCTCGGAACATATCAAAATTCCTCCTCGTTTTTCCCCAGCTTCGACCAGTCATCAGCCAAAACCTAGATTGTTCTTGATTTATAACACTCTGACAATACGGACTTCAGTCCTTCTGGGTTTCATTAACGCCCAAAAGCGATTGTTACAGTTAGTCGTCACTTCCGAGCTTCGTAACCAGAGAGTTATTTCAGTCTGTTATTTTTACCGGTCCTCTGATTCAGACGCTGAGTCTTCAAAATCTGATTCGAAAATCGTTCGATTTCCTCAACGAGCGTAACGTTAACAGATTCGGCTCGATTCAGTATTTTCTCGAATGAAGAACGTTCGTATTTTCAAACTTCAAAATTCACCAGTTATAAATGAGCTCAATTTCAACTTCCGGTGCCAAGCCAGATCCATTCCGTGTTTTTCCGAATAATTAGGTATGCGAAGGTGTGCCCTCAGGCTTGCCATAAACATATTGTGTGTTCAGTGACGAGAATCAACTGGTTCATGTGGTATTAACAACCTATTCTTCCGGGACCTCACCAAAAAACCCGTTCTCGCGAGTCTTGGAAAAACGGTATTCGACGGAGTGTGGTTTTCAAGACATTTAGTAAGAGGGTGGTTAATTTATGCGAAACTACAACCTAAATCCATATCCGCTTTTTTGGATAGTTTTTTCTTATTTGCTCGTTTCGTTCTCATTCGATCCAATTTTGATTTAAGAGAAGTCTTTATCCTAGTTTCCGGACTGACGATGTCATATCCATAAATTGTGTTCTGATAGTTCTGTATTTTCATTATTTGTTAGTTCTGATATATTTCATAGTATTGATCAGAATATGGCAAACTGCAATAAGATGCCAAAATTTTTTCAAAGGTGAAAATTTTTATTTGATCCGATGCAGCTATGTCGATTTTTTTGGGAACGGCGAAGGAACCCAATTGAATTCGAGTATTGTTTTGAACAACAGTACACAATATAGTAGATTCTTAATTTAGTAAACGCAATGAAAATCCGATCCCCGAATAACTAACACCTTCACATACTCCAAATATCTAAACGAAATCTCAAAAAATAGCATCTTTACATACGTTACATACTCTCGTGAGAGATAATCAGTCGAATTTCTTCGTCGATGGCTAATCACTTTTTCAATTTACTAAATTGCGAAGCAGCAAAAACGATGAAATTAATCTACTTGAAAAAAAATTGTTAAGATCACCATACGTCAAATTATTAAGAAAAAGCATCGTACACAAATATAAAACTACAAAGGGTGTCTGAATTTCAGAATCTTCGTCTGGATAAAGGTAATAATAATAATTATGTTTTGAAAGTAAACTCAGAAAGACCTTCCTAAAACTCTGGTTTTCCTCAGATTTGTTCTAATACCTCTCGTGGAATCAAGTAATTCGCATAAACAACGCGTTTTAAATTATTTAGCCGAAATAAGCCAAAAAATAGGGTAAGTATAAAAATTTAATTCAAAACATGTCGTCCTTAACTAAATATTTTAATTGACATTTTTGACTTTTCTTATGCCCAAAACTCTATGTTGAGTTTAATTCCTAGCCTCACTGATCTTACAAACGCTTTCCGTCGTACAGTTTATTCATTAGCAGGTCGAAAACAAATTTAACCACAATTTTATTAAGTGGTCCAGCGCCCCAAGGGTAATGGAGCACCCTGGATGTATGTAAATTAATAATTTAAATCCCTGTGAACCCTGTATTACTGAAGTTCGATTTGTTCTGATTTGATTTATGAGTACCATCAATAACATACCTGCTTAAAGAAATTAAAATTAAATAAGGCTTAAATACGAAAGAATCCTCACCCAATGCTTTTTGAAACATTACCAACACGTCGCATAAGAATAATTATTCAAATTTCGGTTGTTTCCTGTGTCAAATTCGTTTGCTAATCCTTTTACTTTTGGTATACATCACCAGCGGATATTTTCGATGTATTATTAAACACCAGACTTGTTGTACAGCGAAACTCCGTATTTACAATATACAAACCTTCGAGATTACATGTACTATATAAGAGAAGAGGGTGTTTCAAACTATTTACAGCTTCATCGGAGCTTTTTGGCAACTTAGACCAAATTTCCGCGAATTTAGTTCTTAGATGGCTGGAAAAATGACCACACCATACTTCCTTTTCCAACCTCAAGTCTCATCTTAACTCTCTCTGCACTATACTATCTCTATATCCGTGCGCTGTTCGAATCCCACTATTATCGTGTTTAGCTTCAGACTGTCTTGGGTAGCGTGGGAGAGTATCCCTGAGAGTAAGCGGTGCTAGGATTTAATATGGAGCGGGTCCAAAGTGATTGCACCTAGCGATTATCATAAGTCATATCACTTAAGACACACATCAGGTGAGAATTCGAACTTACGGTCCTAAAGCAGATAAATTTTATTTCAAAGATTCACTTGGTTGGAAAATCCAAGGAACATGTTTTATATTTTTCTAACAGAATTTTTTTCAAGAACATCATAAATAAAATCCGAATTCTCCAATTTAAACAGTTTTTGGAAATCAAAATCGAAAAGACGATTTGGACCCCGCTTTTGTTTGAAGTTTTTAGAAAATGTACAAGCCTAAATATCCCTTTATTCACATTTTTTGTCTAAAAATTGCATTGTGGTAGTTAATACTTTAAGTTCTATTTTTCAAACTGTTATTCATACTAAAAAAAAAATCTACCAACTGCATTTTTAAACCAAAGTGTAATAAAGGTCATTTGAGCTATCTAAGTATTCAATCGGATAAGCTCGTGTTAGTTGTCATTGTCCCAAAACTTGATCCTATCTGCGGATGCAAATTAAATTCGGCATTCCAGCTTTCGATCCATTAGCCATATTCATGTTTGTGCATTATCAACATAGTTTTAAATCTGAAATTCTTTTCCTCGACCGGCTGATTCTGCGTCTTTTGACATGTTTATTCTTTTTCGTAAGTTCCGAAATCCAAGATTCGAGTAGCCAACGGAGCATGCGAGAGTAATTCGTAACTAAAAAAAAATAATAGTGTTAACTAGATGGTAGGTAGAAATCCCTTGAATTTCTTCGAAGAGAGTTACTCCATGGAGTATTAAAACGGCCTAAACCGCGTTAAACTAGTAACTTTATAATTATTTCAAAAATTTACCGAAAACGTTTTTGGGGAAGGAATGCGTAAATCCTTGGGTTTTTTACCTTACGTGTAAATCTTGTAAAGCGTTAAAATTAATTGAATTAACGGTAAATCTCAAATTTTGACAAAATCCCAAAATTAAGTTTAGGAAAAATATATCCACTGGACAAATGAATTATCGGGGACATTTTCTGGCACCAATTTCCTCGACACCAAATGTCTATTAGTGGAATTTTTTTTTGTTTACATGCATTTATTTCATACCTAATATGATAAAAGACCTCATGGGACATCCACCGCCAACGATGAATTTCGAACAGAAAACGTAAATCTTTGAAGAGGCAGTTTGGTTTTGGGACGCTCTGGGACATCTACGCCATTTAGAATTTTTAGGGATCGCTCTGGAATCTATCGCCATTTTAGATTTTAGGACCGCTCTTGGACATCCTACGCCATCTTTCAGAAATTTTGGAACAGTCTTGGGACATCTATACGGCCACTTTGAAAATTAAGAACACTTTGAAATTAAATATAAACTTTAAAATGAATAATTTTTTTGTTATTTCTAATGCTAGAAGCAACATATTTTTAAAGAAAAAATGTTTCATGTTGCTGACGAAAACCTTTACAATTTTTACTTTCCAGTTAACATAGTAAAAAAAATTATTCTGTTTAAAATAATGGTCTGCAGAGGTTTATCGTAAACTGGACAATTTTTTTGAAGAAATCAATTATTCCAGGATCGGAAAAAACATCTTCTTCAGATTCCAAGTGTCTAAATCGACCCATGCAAATCTAGCAGTACCAGATGTATCCTGCAAATTAGGCGTGGAACGCGATTAAAGCTATTTTCAATGTTTAAGCTATCGGACAAAAAAACTGGGTTCATGGGTAGTATTTTTTCACTGAAAAAATTTTGGATATTTTTCTTTGAAAATTTTTCATTCTGCCTTTCTGATTGGCTTGCAAACAAAACTGTAGTTTTTGCTATTATTAACACAACGGCATGAGATAGTTCCATGAAATGTTCCGATCGAAGGTTCATTATATGGGAATTCTGAAAATTATGGCGCGGAAAACATTTTTGTAGCGTTGAAAAATCGAAAAACAACGTTTATCTTTGAAAAAATCCGGTTTCCCTGAGTATAGCAGAAAAGCTTCGGAGTGTTTCTTTATTTCTTGTAGTTGAGTCATGAACAAAAACAAAAACGGAAAAAAGGCATGGGGAAAGAATTTTTCTATTTTTGAAAATCGAATATTTCAATTTTTGAACCTTAGGCTTGCGTTTTGAGAGAATGCTTCTCATATGATTAAAAACCTGCGATAAAATTTAACTTCGATTTGAAACAAATATTTTAACTAATCGCATCAAATTTTAAAAAATGTAATATGACCCAATAAAGAGCTCATATTGCACGATACATAGGCCCCCGAGCAAAAATATCAGCCCTACCGCCAATAAAAAAGACATATGAATCTGAAAAACTTCAGAACATTGTGTAGTTTTTTGACGGGTGAAAATTTTTGCTGCAAATATTTTTTCGTGCGAACCACTTGGTGGCGCTGTTTTTGGCCGAGCAAATTTTTCTTTTTCGACATAGCAAAATGTACATTTTTTCGTAATTTTTACTAACTTTTTTCGTGTACTGCGTAAAATTCTCTCCAGATTGACATCTCAAATTTATATACCCCAAACTATTATTGGTGTAACACCGGAAATAGAGGTGCCCATAAACTCGAATTATTTCAAAACAATTGATCGACTGCTTTGTTGTGGAAACGTATCAGCACCATAGGTCTAAGATCGATCACAGGTAGTGCTACATGCCGATTCTTTTTTGGTGGTTGTACAACAGCACACGGTATTTAGCATTTACAGGAAGCTCATTATAGCAATAAATGAAGTAACCATAAAAAAAAATTTTGAAAGATTTATAACTTTTATTACAGAAAAATTTTTCAAAATTATGCCGATCGCTGATTGGTTGAAAAATAAAAATGCTCAAAAAGTGCCTTTTAAACCCCGGAATAAAACGGCATGATTAATTAGACTAGAAAACATATTTTTTCACAAAATGGGAAAATGATTGTTATTAAGAGTGATCAAATTACGAAATTGTCAATTTAAGCATAAACAGAAACCTTTTAATTAAGAAATTTGAGGAACATGTCAATATGAGAAATAAATGACAAGCCACCATTAGATACGGAAAATTTTCTGGAGGTTATTTTGATTATTTTTTTCAGAAATTTTTTTTTCTAAAATTTTGCCGATCGCTGATTGGTCAGAAATAAAGAGCTCAAAAGTCACTTTTGACTCAGAAAATAGAACCGCATGATTACTATTATACTAGAAAAAAATTTTTAACCTGGCGTTGCAAATCAGAAAATGGTTGTTAAGGTACTCAAAATGACAAACAGTGTCACTTTAAGGGGTAAATGCGACCTCTGATTTATGACATATTCTCGGTAAAATATACTAACTCAGAGCCATGAGAAAAACCGAAAATGCCTTTATTTGTAGATCTTTCTTTAATCTTGCAAAAGTGCATCACAAATTAGACCAATCAACACCAATAGTACAGCGTTTACAATAAGACCACTTTCAAAACTGCAAAATCTATCTCCTTACCAGACGGTATACTCAAATTGAGCTTCAATTGTCACAGATCACGTAACGGAGTATTTGGCGTTCTTAAAATGTTCATTTGCCGGATCAAAAAGCTTGCCTTAAAATATTGAACCAAAATAACCGTACGTATTTGTGACAATTGGAGCTCAAATTTGATATACCGTCTGGAAAGAAGTAGATTTTGCAGTTTTGAAAGTGTCTTATTGTAAACCACTGTACCTATTGTGTGATGGTCCTTACTTTGTGATGCCACTTTTTTGCAAAGATAAAAGAAAGATCTACAAATAACGCATTTTCGGATTCTTCCTCATGAGCTCTAAGTTAGTAATATTTCACCGAGAATATTCAAATTCAGAGTCGCATACCCCTTAAATTGAAGCAATGTTTGTCATTTTGAGTACCCTTAACAAACCATTTTCCATTTGTAAAATATGTTTCTTGCTAAAATTTTATCAAGCGGTTTACATTTCCGGGGTCCAAAAGTCACTTTTGAGCATTTTTTTATTTTTCAACCAATCAGCGGATCGGCATAATTTTAAAATTTCTCTGACAAAATAACAGTCAATAAATCTTCCAAAATTTCTATCTAATTGTTACTTTAATTTATTTTTATAATGACTTTCCTGTAAATGCTAAAGACCGTGGTTGCGTTTACACCACCAAAATCAAAGAATCGCAATGAAGCACCACCTGTGGTCATCTTGGAGCTATCGGTTGCTATACCGTTGTCCACAAAGTCGATGCTTGCGCGTCTTTAAAGTACCATAATTCATTTGATTTCCACAATAATCGAGTTTTTGGGCACCTACATTTCCCCGGTGCTACGCCACGGTGATCAATGTCCTAACAGTAATTAAATTGAATCTGGATCAAAAATTTACGCTCTACCAAAAAAATAAGTCAGCATTGAAGAAAAAAGATGTACAATTTCAGGTTTTTTTTGAAAAACGCGATTTGGAGCCCTCAAAATTTCAAATTAAATGTTCCGCGGAAAATTTTTTTAGTTTTTCCCAAGGCAAATTCTACATTTTATAATAAAAATTTATGGGCCCGGGTTTAAAGTGTACAAGGAACATCTGATAAATCATGTTCTCTGCTAAAACCCCGTCAATATTTCTAGAATGCAATAAGAAAGTCATAATTTCAAAAAACTACGTTGTTTTTGAACACCTGAAGTTAAAAAATTTGTCTTTAAAAGCTAAATAGAACAATTTAAGAACGTTCTGATGCTTGAATGGGTCACCAGGGTGTCCTAAGTACATAGAAAACACACTGTTTGGATATTCGTAAAAGTTCTAGAATTGAGTCCAAGACATATTTTTTGATGAAAAATTTTCAATGCCTGAAAAAAAATTAGTCTTTTCCAAGACGTAAGGTTTTTCTCAGATTCAACACTAAATCAAAACGTCGGAAATCAAGTGTAACCAGTTTGGAAAAAAAATAGTTTTCCCAAAACGTAGGTTTCTCAGATTTCAACAATCAAAAGGCGGAAATCAAGTGTAACCAATTTGGAAAAACCAGAAGGGAAAAATCTACACCTGTATAACTAATAATTTTTTAACCAAATATGGCCGTAAAAGTGTACAAGAAACACTGAATAAATATGTTTCTCTGCTATACCTCCTCAAAATATTTCCTAGAATGCACTGCAAAAGTCATATTTTAAAGAAAAACCCATTTTTGGGACACCTAGGAGTTAAAAGGAAAAAGTCTATACTGAACTTTTCTTCCTGGGGTGAGGCCCCCATTTCCAGCATTTTTTAACATGAATATGAAAACTTTCATTTTTTGACTGGCGTCAATCGCGCCAGCACTACTGCAAAATTGCCATGTGGGCAATCCAATTTCATCGTTTTCATTTAAATCCATAGTAAGAATCCATGGAGAGAGAGAGATTGAAAAAGTACAGAAGTTTATGAAGCAAATTCAAAGTCTTTAGGATTTTCTAAGTTAATGCACTAGAATTTCAAACTTGAAAAACAGAAAATCTTTTCCGTCATATTTTTCCTGTATTTTACAGACCTCTATATCATATTTTGTTCAAAATATCCCCCACCAACCATAAAAACAAGCATGAAAATTTTTAACAATTCGCTTAACAAAAGATAAAAAACATTTTCGCTTTGAATATTACGGTAAGCGAAAAACGAAATTTACGTTCTTCATTAATGTGCGAAATATTAAAAAATTACTGTTAAAATTTTCCTGAAATCTCATCACAAGAATTGATAACTTGGGTCTCTAGATGCTGAAAGTGGCGTAGAAGTCCCAGAGAGCGTTCCTAAAAAGTCTGAAAATTGGCGGTAGGATGTCCAAGAGCGTCCCTAAAAACTGAACATGGCGTAGATTCCCAAGAGCGTCCCAAAACCAAAACCTGCCTCTTCAAAGATTTAACGTTTTCTTTTCAAAATCTATCGTGGCGTGGAATGTCCCATGAGCGTTCTTTATCAATATATAAGATATTCTTAAGTAACAATATTGTCATACAAGAAGGTGCAGTGGAACTAATATTTACATGGTAACAGTAATCCGTTGAAAAAAAACATATATACGCTTTATATTTCATAATCTGTATAATTTTCAAATGCATTTTGTAGCATTCAAACCGTATCCAATTTAAGGACCTCACTATTAAAAACCTGGACTGTTTTAGAAATGTTGTTCTGGGTCTTGAACATTTTTTCTCAATTTTTTTTTCATTTTGAAAATATTTTGAGAAAAACAATGAAAAATTGTATTTAAACCGTATTGTCAAAATTGTATTTAAGGATCTGGGCACAGATAAGTTGAAGATTTGTCAGAAAATTTTTTGATCTTGCCCCATTTTGGCAGAGATTTTCCACTGAGTTTTTCTAAAGCTAGGATTTTTCCTGCATTTTGATTTTTTCAAAAAAAACGTAATCTGAGATTTTTTTTTCAAATTTTATATTTCTCAGAAAACTTTTTTGATTGCCTATTTTGTAGAATTTCCACTGAGTTTTTTAAAGCGTAGATTTTTTCTGAATTTTGAATTTTTTGCAAAAAAAAGTAGGTTTAGAAAGTATTATAGTCTCAGAATTTCACCACAACCTAAAAATTCACAGAGTCTCTCCTGCCATTTTGGAAACAAAAATCGAAGAAACTCTCCCGCTCGGACTCTCTTAATCCGGCTTTGCGGTGAATTTGATACACAAAAATTGATCCTGAAATTTTCTATATATTTTTCCCAAAGGAAGGAGTAGGGGCTTTGCGTGAGGCTCCCAAATACGCTGTTTTGACACTAGGGGCAAAATTTAAACTCTACGCTCGAGATGCGCATGTTATATTTGGGATAGTTGAATCGCAAATAACAAGACAAAGTGAAGAGAGATGAGGTTAGGCTTTTATGCTTTTAGGACGCCTACTAAAACCATCTTCTGAGCGTAGGTTGAGCGTATCAGATCGCTTTGTGAAAGTACTGGCCTTCCTTAAGTTGTACTACGTATTTGGAAAAAACACTAATTATTTCGAAGCCAGGTTTTCTCAGAAACTTCACTAATTGAAAATGTAAAACATTTCTCCTGCTCAATTTTCACGGAGAGTTCAATTTTGGCATTTATAATTAAAAAAAATACGAATTTTAATTTTTTTTCAAAATAGTCATATTTCGGATAGAAGATTTAAAAATAGATAACGGGAGCGAAATATAGCATTTTAATTAGTTGCAATCGATTCCTAAGCCCCGATTTACCTATGTTCGATATTTTGTTTGTTCATTTTATCAAATAGAGAAAGTTGACTTGTGCAAGCAAATTTACATTCAGAACCCCCTTAAGCTTACAAATTAATTGACATTGTGTCCAAAATCTATTTGACATTATGGGAAAATGATCTAATCGACATTGCGTGAATAAATTTGAATTTTGACATTGTGTGCATAATTTCATAATATTTTTCNAAAGATCGGGCGCCAGATCGGGGACATGTCCCCTCATAATGTCCTAATTTTGGTGCAATTAAGCAATGAATTAGCTGAATTGACCAAAAATTAGAACATTGCCCCTCATAATTTCTTTGATATTTATTCAAAATTTTAAACCCTGGCTCAGCCTATGTTCTTTTTTCTTGTCAACCATTTGCTGCCTCAACGCTGCAATTTTTAGGGGAGATGGAATGAAACAGAAATCACATCCTTCTCGAACAACTCTGCCAATCCACCAGTCATTATTATATTTTTCAATAATATGCAAGTAATCTCTATTTTCAAATGTGACCAAATAATCTCGCAAATTTCCATTTAGATCTTTTGTTCCACCTGAAAAAAAGGTTTAGCCAAGTCAAAGAAAATCAGGTGCAATATGCGCTCTTGAAAACCGCTTTATGAAAGTATTATCATCTAAAAAATTATATGATATATCCCTTTA
>SCLH01000274.1:143875-161797 GCA_004367855.1 Oikopleura vanhoeffeni | reverse complement strand
AGGCCGCTTTTTAGCCCACATCTCTCAGATTAAGCAAAAGGTGTTAAAGGGATATGAATCATATCATATGATATAACTTATATCACTTAAAAGAATATACCTAAAAAATCACTAAAAAAGTAATATATACAGAGGGGGGGCACACATCGCCGACCCGATATCGCCGAATTTGCCAATATCACCTTTAGTGTGGACGCGATCGAGTCAAGTCAAAAAATGAAAGTTTTCATATCATGTTAAAAATGCCTGGAGGTGGTGTAATCCACCCCAGGGAAGAAAAAGTTCCATATAGACTTTTTTCCATTTTAACTCCTAGGTGTCCAAAATGGCGTTTTTCTTAAAAATATGACTTTGCATTGCATTCTAGAAATATTGATGGAGGTATAGCAGAGAACATATTTATCAGATGTTCCTTGTACACTTTAACGGCATATTTGGTTTAAAAAATATAGTATATGTCTTGGGAAAGACTAATTTTTTTTTCAGAAGCATTGAAATTGAAATTTTTCATCAAAAAATATGTCTTTTGACTCAAATTCTAGAACTTCACGAATATCCACAGTGTGTTTTATATGTACTTAGTACACCTTGAACCCATTCAAGATCAGAAACGTTCATAAATTGTTCTATTTAGCTTTTAAAAGGCAAATTTTTTAACTCTCAGGTGTTCAAAACAACGTTTTTTTGAAAAATTATGACTTTGTATTGCATTCTAGAAATATTGACGGGGGTTTAGCAGAGAACATATTTATCAGATGTTCCTTGTACACTTTAACGGCATATTTAGTTAGCCAATCAGGAGGAAGGACCAAAAATTTCCAAAAAATTATCCAAAAAAAAATTTTTTGGAAAAAAATACTACCCAGTTCCTCAGATTTCCCCCCCAAATTGCTTAAACACGGAAATGCTTCAATCGCGTCCACCCTAATCACCTTCGGAATTTCACGATTTTCAACTAAAATCATCCCAGTGCCCATATCTGTTTCGGCAAATACCGATACGAAAAAATACTGTATTTCATTCTTCTGAGTAAAATGTCGTTAAAATAATGACGCGTATTTTAGGGAATTTCATAATTTAAACCGAACTCTTTGACTTTACACGTGTCCTTACATATTAACCTCAATTCTCTAAACAGTAATGAGTCAGTAACTTAACATTAGTTACATCCGCAATGAGTCCGAAAAGCCAATATCACCAAACTCGCGTGGGCGTTTGAAGTTTTTATTACAAATTAGTTTGATTGTGTGATGAATGACGTCATTTTTCAAAATTAAATTTCCCAAATCGACTCATTTATTTTTTTTATTGCGTTTGGTTGAGCACTTTATTTTACCCTTTTTGGTATTTAACTTAATTTTGTAAAACTCATCATAAAGTTTAAAAATTTTTCAAATTATGGGGTCATTTTGAACCACGCGGTTTTCATTTTTGAACGGAAAACTTTATTTTTGTCTCAATATTGCCGAAAGTCCCAAATATCGACGAAAGTTTTTGGCTAAAAACTTTCGGCGATATTTGGCCTCCCCTGTACCGGCTTATTTTTTAAAGATTTATTTCTAACTTAAAAGAGGCGCGTCTTTATCTAAGTACCGATCGCCAACAAATCCAATTTTCGTTCGAACCGAAAACGATACAGATTTTTGCTTCGCTTTTTCTAACTGTATCAAAGTTGATTTTATTCTGTGTTTTTTGGTCTCATCCGAATCCTGATGAAGTTCTGTATCTCCATCAAAAATTTGGTCAAATGCAGCATGGTCTTGTATAAAGGATGAATTTCAAAGTGAATAAAAAATAAACAAAAATTAGATTTCATATAAATATTTCATATTAATCATAAATATTTCATATTAATCAAATGCACCCTAGCTTGACTATGAACCTGACCAAATGACACTCTGCGGCCCGTCATCAAATGTTTTCCAATTCCTCCAGAACGCATCGGCAACGATTCATCCTTAAATATTCATAATAAATTATTTATTAATTTGATAAAAATTATGCAAAAGTTGTTAGTTTTGAAATAAATGAACGAATAAATTTTTAGAATAACAGTAAACTTATGAATTAGTAATTTTTTTACTGAGATTAATAGTCTGATACTTTATTACAATGCAGTTCGTGTGAAAAACCTTTTACAAAAAGTGGTATTCGTGTGAAATAAAATTTTTTTTCTGGTTATTTCACCGACCAATAAGCGCGTTCGATTATCGTCTACCCTATAATGAGGTCAAAAACGCATGAGCTTTTTGACTTTATTCAATTTTCTATAATTTTTCTCACGATAATCGACCATTAATAATGGTAAATTTATAATTGACCAATATAGATAAAAGCACAGTAGAAAAATAAGACATCCGATAAAATTTAAAAAATAGCCAAAATATGCCACTGTTAAATTTATAAAAATTGCAAATTGCATTAAAAGTGCATGATAATTTCAGTTTCAAATAAAAAAATCTAACCAAAATTTAACGGTTTAATTTTAATCAGTATCAAACCCTGCTTTTTAAATTTTTCTTTAGCCTTTATTTGATTAATTCGCGCAACCTACCTCCTCAAAGAATTTTTCGTCCTCAGATTCTTCATCCTGATCATTAACTGGTCGAGTTTGACTAGGCTTAACCAGAGGCTTAACCAGAGACGATAAATCCGAAACTCCGACGTCTCTCATGAAATAGTGTTAAATAAAATAGTAAAAAAGTAGTTTCAAATTATAATCAACATGACAGATGACCATGGTTGCATTTCAACGCTAGCTTCGATTTCACACTGTGATAAGCTCGAGATATGAACAATTAAAAATAACTTAAGGGGGGGGTGCATAGGCTGGAAAGAGACACTTAAGATATAACTGGTATTAAGAGAGAGATTAAATATTTAGAATATCGA
Source organism: Oikopleura vanhoeffeni (assembly GCA_004367855.1). NCBI lineage: Eukaryota > Metazoa > Chordata > Appendicularia > Copelata > Oikopleuridae > Oikopleura > Oikopleura vanhoeffeni. The sequence continues at coordinate 158,905 of SCLH01000274.1, read as the reverse complement.
TATTCTTAAATTCAAGAACATTTTTGAAATACATTTCTAAATCGAAAAATTTCCAATTCCATTATTCAAAATGTATTCTCTAAATTTTTTCGAATTAAAAATCATATTTTTTTGTCAACTATTTTGCGCGAAATAAAAAATATGGTAACTTATTTTTTTTCCTAAAAATAAAGCAACTGCCGCTGTTGGACCAAAAAGCTAACAAAAAGTTTACTTATTTGTAACAACCAAAATTATTGTTTGAAATTGGCGCCTTAGTTTCCAGGTGGATTTTGTGTTCAACTTATTACTGAAAACTTATTATTGAAGCTCAACCGTTTTAATCAACACATATTCTTCAAAACAAATGAGGATTATGTAGTTTTCTTTTGTATTTAATTTTGAATTATGTTGAAACTTGAAAATCTCGCCAACAAGCGTTAATTGCGCGCCTTAAATGAATACCGAATTACACTCAAATTATTAATTTTTTTGGTTTATCCACTAATTGGATGGTGAGTTTAATACACTTCGGTATTAAGTGCCGGCGAAGAGGGCTTTTTGGTGGGATTTTCAAAGTCCAACAAATAATCGAAATTAAATCAAGAGTAACAGTAATGTTGATGAACTACAACTTTTATAGAGATTTTTGAAAAAAACCGTTATACTTCAAATTTTTTCGGACAAAAAATTTCAACAAGATATTTAAGTCTTTGTTAACTTTTTGTTACCGCGAATGATTGGCTTTTTAATTACTTCACTGGAATTTACAACAGAAACGACAAATGATGGGTTGCGCGACAATCTTTGATGAAAAAGGCAGCAATGCTTCAGAAATTAAGGGTTATTTAAGCAACCTTGATAATTTGAAATCAGAAATTTCATCGCGAAAAATATAAACTAGCCATAAAGTACAAAGCGAAATAAGTGTTGGTGCTCGCATAAAAATTTTAAGAAATGCCAATGATATCCCTAAAAAACCGGATTATGCAATTTCCAATTGGCATAGCTTTAAGCCATAAATTAATGTTGAGAGAATCTAATACCAGTTAAGGGGGTACTGATCGGTTTTTACAGAGATTTCTCTGAAAATTGAGTACCTAGACTTAAAGTAAAGGCAAAAAACATACCAATGGAAATATTATTTTTTATTTTTGATCACAAGTTCGGCCAGGCGAAACGCGTTTAAAGTCGGGAAAGCGCAGCATCACTTTTTCGCAATTAAGTACACATGCGGATCTACAAAATTGAAAGAACCAAAGTGATTCGTACTTAATCCGGCTAGGTGCTTGTCCGTTTTTGGGCAATTTTTCAAATTTTGACTTAGTTCGGAAGATAAAAAAATTATTTCGCGAACTAAAAAAAAATTAAAAATTTTTATCGGCCGATAATTGATGAAAATATGGCCATGTTTTTTCTATCATAAAAATTAATAGATCATCCGTGTGGTTACTGAGAAAACAATGCATTTGGTTTGTTGTCAAAATCTTAAATAATAATAAATTTTGTTGTAAAATGATATATCAGGAGTCTTTCATACAATGTAGTAACTTCGTTTATATTTTCAATTTTATTTTCTCAATAATTGAAATGCATCTGAATATAATTATTACTAACCGATTGGATCTAACTGATTTACTAATCGCGAAAAATAGCCACTTTTGGTAATTTCAAAAGTACATTTTCCGGCGAAAGGATGAATTGTTCTTGAATTTTCAAATTAAATCTGTGAGCAGCTTTAACAAAGAATAACCTGCTGAAGATTAGTGTGATCTCACATAATAGTCATTGATTCAAAAGTTCCGAATAAATGGTAGGAAGTCCGCTCTTTCAGACAAAAAAATGGCCATGTTTCATAACAATAAATCGCGGCCGATAAAAATTTTAATAATTTTTTTTTTTAGTTTGCGAGATAATTTTTTATCTTCCGAACTAAAAGTCAAAATTTGAAAATTTTCCAAAAACGGACAGCTCGTAGCCGGATAGAGTACGAATCACTTTGGTCTTTTCAATTTTGTCGATCCGATGTATACTTAATGAGAATAAGTTGATCTGCCGTTTTCGCGACTTTTGAAGCGCGACCGCCTGGCCGAACTTGTGAAATAAAAATAAAAAATAATTTTCCATCGTCATTTTTTTTTGCCGTTATTTTAGTCTGGTATCAAAATTTTTTTCAAGAGAGTTCTGTGAGGCTGATCAGTAACCCCTTGAACATAAATAAAATTTCATATCAAAACAGAGGATTTGCTCTCAATAATTAATTCTGCAATATTTATCATTTTTCAATATCTAGAACTCTTGTTATCGTGTATTAACATTCTGACCATGTAATAATTTTTACGCTTAAACCTCCTCACACCCTTTGGGACTATATTTTTATATTATAATAGAAAGTAGTAGTAGAAAATATCCTTTTGAACGGCAAATCGAATGAAATTTTTAAACACTGTTTTTGGTAATATCAAATTGCAAACTAAAAAAACTTGAAATTTCAGGTCTGTGATGAGTGTATTTCTGCGCTTAGTGCTGACATATAAGGCAAAAAAAAATTTCCCAGGGGTCGAAACGGTGCGCAGAAAATAACAGTCATCACAGACCTGAAATGGTCAAGTTTTTTAGTTTTTGGCCAATTTAATGATTCAGAATAAACAGTGTTTAAAAAATTTCATGCGATTTGCCGTTCAAAAGATATTTTGCTACTACCGTACTTTCTTTTTAGGATTTCTGGCTAAAATTTCTTAGAAAAATTTTTTGTGCAAAAACGATATATGAATCAAAAGTTCTGAGTTAGCCAGTTTTTTAGTAAGTATTTTATTAGTTTGATATAAGTTTATTTTTTTCGGGCAAGTTTCAAATCCGAAGTTTTTATTTTTTCACGAGTGATTTTTATGAGGTATACTATTTTTCGTCGGGAATTTTAAAAAGCCTCATCCTTCAACTATAAAAGGGAATGTGTAGGCGGAAAATATTGAAATATTTGCTATAAAAAATTATGAAAGTGTATTTCTTGAACAATGTGTGTGATATCACGACACCTATATTTTCAATTGTTAACAATATAATAATATAAAACGCGGCGCAGCCGCGTTTTTTTTATAATTTGAATCAATAATTAATTGATTCTTCCTTATTTAATTCCTTTTGGTCTCAGACATTTTCAAGCTTCAATCAAGACTGAAGCCTCGTGACTAGCGCTGAAATTTTAGAAAAGAAAGAAAATTGTAAATCAAATCGGAAATATAAATGTTCTCTGGAAATAAAAATTTTAATTCGATCATCTTAAGTTAAATTTGAGAATTGAGGTAAAACTAAAAACAACTCATTGAGAAATTAAAATAACATCAGGAAATTTGATAATCAAATATTTTGCAAAAAATTGAAGCATTTAGTTGGAATTCTTACTCAAAGAATGAATTATGTCGATAATTCAAAAATTAAAATTTCCAAAATTATCAGAAAAAAGCTCTTAATTTATTGAAAAAAGTTTGGCTGGGCTAAATTCAAAATGAGAATTTTATCCCAGAAAATTGAAAATTTAATTTCGACTCTGAAGAATCAATTTCTAAAATCATTTGAATTAAAATAGCTTTTAATTAACTAAAGTACGGGGTTTATTCATTTTGTAATACATCCTAAATTTTAACAAATTTTTTTGATTCCTTAGCAAAAATTTTTTTTCATTTTTTTTAAATGAAAATCCTACTGAAGAACACGAAATAGAAATTTTTTTAGGTTAAATTTTGATACTTTTGTTGAAAAAATGTAATTATATACAATTTTTAAATGAATTTCGATGTTAACATCTCAGATGTTCAAAATTTGAAACTTCTTATTAACAAATAATTGAAAAATAACATATTTGATTTTTTCTCACAAATTTTTAATTTTACAAAATATTTTTCCCAATTTTCAGCAAAAAATGATAACCAAAAATTTTAAATTTGTGTATTAAATTTTTAATTTATTAATCAATTTTGAATATTGAAACCAAACAAGATATTTTTTAAATAAAATTTCTTATGTTTTTATAAAATATTTCATTTTCTCAATAACTTTAAATTTTTTTTATTTTTATTTTTTGATCAAATTTATACCCAGAATGCGAAATTCTCAAATGTAGCGGAGTCGCGGAACGCCTGGAGAATTCTATGTTATAATTATTAGTTAAAAATGTTTGTGAAACGATTTTCATGAAAACCAATACGAATAAAATTGTCAAAAAAACAAATCAAGCAAGAATTTCCTAATTTTTGAAAAAATTAAAAATCAAATTTTTCGAGTGAAATTTTAATTTGCTGTCGTTATAAATTAATTTATTAACTTAATAATCAAATATAAATAAAATTTTCAGTCCAAACTTTTTTAAAAAGATTCCGATGAGAAAAAAAAGATATTCGTGTTTATCCGCCATAAGACGCAGACCAGTTTCAAATTGGGGATCATAAAATATTTTTGTGAGCTTCTGATCATGAGAAATTTTTTCAGACATTTAAATCTTTATCATTTCCTGTCTGAAGCTGATAACACTCCCAAAAGTCAATCTGATTGAATACAACCGTTTATATCTTAATAAAAATCGGCGTGAAAACCTACCCAATTTCTTGATATAATAAATATAAAAAAAGCGAGGCGTAGAAGCCGAGGCGTGAAGTTTAAGATGATGAAAGATAGGCTGTCCGAAACAACATCACTTTTATCATTTCAATTACGAAAACTATCCGCAAGGAAACCTCCTGCACCTTTCTGTCTTTCAAAATTTTAATTTATGATTTCTATGCAATGCATAGTATGCATGTATGGAAATTACTTAATTTTCGCAGTTCCTAGTTCAAAATCCATTGAATCTAGTGTTAATAAAGAGTTGATTAAAAATGATAAAAAAAAGTTGAAACAGTTTTCTTATTCTAAAATCTTCTTTTCTCACAAATTTTAGGGCTACGTCAACTTATCCCATAGAAAGTCAAAACCTGCGAGGTGGGCGCTAAAAATGTTAGCACCTTTTCGAGGGGTATCCTGAAAGCGAAAAAAGTGGAAAGCGAGTAAAAAATGAAATTTCAATTATTTTTTTGAATGCCAAGAGCTCGAAATTGTATTTTTCAAATCTGAAAAATACAAAAAAAATCGCTCCAACCGCTGAACTACCAAACGAGCGTATGCTATCGATATGTCTGATTCTACGAAAGTATAGAACATAGTTTATTAAATTTTCAACTATTATCAAATTGAATAAAGCCAATCGTATTTTTTAATCAACATTATTCTCTAAATCATTTGTGAAAATAAAAAGTTTTCGGTAGCAATTTTCAAAGTATCGGAATGAAATTGTTCTCATTTTAAATTTTTGATTAAAAATTTTAACTTTCAATACAACTTTACGTTACTCTCAGAGTGACCAAGATGTCCCTTTAATCACAATTCAGGGCCTTAAACAATTTAATAAATGAAGCAATTTACAAGTGATTTGATCCGACTAATTTAATAATTGACGTTTGGTGCGATTTTTTCTTGCGAAATTTTTAGCGTATTACAGTAACTTATTTGTGGCAAAAAAATTTTGGAATCACCAAAAAAAACTTTGAAATGGGGTGGATCAGAAAAAAAATTTAAGAACTTTTTTGTTCATGCAGTATTGCTCAAAAATGATCACGTGGCCAATTTATTCAAGAAATAAGGTTGGCCAAAATAGTACTTTTTTTCCTCAAATACTTAAATCAATTTTGAAAATAAGTGAGGAGGTTTTTTAAAGAAGTTTTAAGACTTTGTTTCCAATCACAAACCAAGTTAAAAAACAAATTACGGGTGACCTTCAAAATTAAGAAATAAGGTTTTTGGTGCGAAGTACAAAAATAGTTACTTCAAATTACACCGAAATAATTTTGGGGCGAATTAACAACTTAATTTAAGGTTTTTGAACATACATAACGGCATTTTCCAAAATTTGTCAAAACGTGATCTTATTTTCAGAAATGATGATGAATGTATTAGCATATTTCAAAAACCTTATTTTTTAATTATTTGATACATGATTTTATTTGGACTTTTGCTTGTAATGAGAAAAATAGGTCTAAAACGTTTTGAAGTTCACATTCAAATATTTGAACGTGATTTGAGTACTTTTTCAAAATTACCGTAATACGAAGATTTGAAATAATGGAATTTCAAAATAAAAAATCAGGTTTTTAATGTGTTCAAGCTATCTCTTGTGGAGAATTTTTTTCCTGGTCATTTTAAGAGTCGGTGTCTAGTGTACGCCATTTGGGTAAGCACTAAGCACCGCCCCGTGCTTTCCGTACCCAAATTGGGTTCTGAATTTAAAAAAAATATCGAGACCAAATTTGGGTAGCGGAAAGACGGGCGTGCTTTAGTGTAACCCAAATTGGGCAAATTGGTCAAAATGAAAATTATTTGGCGATTTGTCCAATTAAATTTGAATGAAGATGAGATAATTTGCAAAACGTCATCAGGCGTTAATGCTCCAATCAGAGCTTCCGTGAAATTTAATATCGAGAGGAGGCCCAAACCAATTTTATCATTCTGGAATCACTTCCAACGATTGGAAAATTTAGGTAAACTATTTTTTTAGGTGCCCCCCCCTCTGGAGCAAAACCGTAGCAAGGTATCAAGAAAACGGTCTTTTTTGCCATGGTGTAGCCAAAAAAATTTAACCTCAAAATTTTTTTTTTGTCGGTTTTCAGACTCCACCGGTTTACCCGGTAATCAGCAAAAACAACGGTAATTTGCCGGTTTGAAGAGAAAACTAACTACACATTATCTAAACCTACAAAAATATACTGTAGGGGGTAAATTTTTTAACAGAAAAAATTTTTGGCATTATTATTTTTGACAATCCGACACCAACCTGGGTGGAGTAAAGAGCACTTTTTGATTCTCGCACTTGATTATCATAAGAGACCCTGCACTTATACTTATGTATGGGTAACATTTTCACGAGAAAATTTTTTGGGCATTATTGTTTGACACCCGACACCACCTGGTGGGGTAAAAAGCATTTTTTGAATGTTGGATACTGGAGCATCATAAAGACCTGAATTATACTTATGCGAAAGTTTTCAAGAGAAAAATTTCGGCCATCATTTATTTGCAACATCCCGACACCACCTGGGTGGCGAATTTTTTTTTGGTATATTGCATGAAACACTTATTTTAAAAAAATGTAATTGATGTTGTTACTTGATTTCGATAGGAGACGATTTTGCATCTCAAAAAAAACTAAGATGCCCTGACATTATTTAAATTTTTTTTTGTAATTTTTAGTAAATTTTATAAATAATGAGCACCCGTGGTCGAAAACCGTAATAACCTCGGCGTAATAACCACGACAACAAAAAGCATACCAAAATAAAACAGTTTGGCTTATAAGTAGATTATTACTAGAAGCATTTATTTCATTTATCAATTTTTTTTCTGGCATGATTTATTCCACATTTGATTACAAAACGAGTAAAATAGATTGATTTCAAAAATTTTTTCGTGGCAAATTTACCCATATATAAGTATAATTGCAAGGTCTCTATGATAATCAAGTGCGAGAATCAAAAAGTGCTCTTTACTCCACCAGGGGTGTCGATGTCAAAAATAATATGGCCAAAAAAATTTACCCCCCTACAGTATATTGTAGGTTTAGATAATGTGTAGTTCTCTTCAAAAACGCGCAAATTACCGTTGTTTTTTGCTGATTACCGGTAAACCCGGTGGAAGTCTGAAAACCGACAAATAATTTTGAGGTTCAATTTTTTTGGCTACACCATGCAAAAAACCGTTTCTTGGTACCTGGCTACGGTTTTGCTCCAGAGGGGGGGGCACCTAAAAATAGTTACCTTAGAGACTTTCTACGGGGAAAATCCTCAATGATGAAAATCGGGAACAAATACGGCAAGCCGTTATTTGTTAAGAAATTGCCGGAATGTGGGAAACGGCTTCACTTATTTGAAATCAAATTGGCCCATTATTTTATAAAAATGTATCATCCGCCGAGACGTATGCGGAGGGATAATTATGCCCTGGTAAATATTTTCAGAAACCCAATTTCCTGTAAATTTCCAATGTTCATATCGAGTCGGTTGTCTAGTGTACCCATTTGGGTGTACCGCTAAAACTATGAAACTTCCCCTGAAAACCATTGAACTTCAAATAAACAAAATAAAAAGTAAAATCAGATTCTTTGTTTACTTAATTATTGCTTCTATTTCAGGGGCTGATTGGTCTGCCTCCGTTTAATTGTTGACATGAACAAATGCCAAACTTTTTTTTAATTTAGACCAATTTGGGTAGCAGAAAAGCAACGGGCGTGCTTTCCCTGTAAACCAAATTGGTCCTAGAAAAAATAAATAATAACTACAGACCAATTTGGGGTACAGAAAAGCACGGGGCGTGCTTTCTGTACCCACGTAACAAAGTATAGGGAGGAGACAAAAAAAGATCGATTGGCCAATTTGGGTACAGAAAGCACGGGCCTCCCTTAGATCCCATTTTAAGACTAAAGGTTTTTTTTTAACCTAAAATTTTCAAAATAAAAATCTATTTTAAAAATCTGATTTTTATTAAAGGTCAATTTTTGCGTTGAATTTTACAGGTAGTATGTGATCCAGTTCTAGCGAAGCCGTATGAAGTGCTAGAAAGCTGATTTTTTGGCCAGTGGAAAATTAAGCGTTTTTCGGTACGTCATTTTTTTTGATTGAGTGTCGGCGTACGCAATATTTGACCTCTAAATGACCGGTCAAAGTTTCAAGGTCAATCTCAAGTTCATCGTATAGACTTGTAAGTAACCAAAAGAATCGAAGGGTCGACTTTCTGATGAACGTATGGGCAACTTTGGGTCAATAATGTACTGAAAGGTCTAGAGGAGCAAAAAACTGGTCAAACCCAAGGTCAACTCAGTTTCATCGTTTAGACTTGCAGTCCCCTCAAAAAAATTGGAAGGGTCGACTTTCTGATGAACGTAATGAGCTACTATGGGTCAATAATGTACTGAAAGGTCGCTAGGCGCAAAACTTTTTGCCATTCTAGTTTTTGCTCTCTAGCGACCTTTCAGAGCATTATTGACCCTTAGTTGCTAATACGTTCAATCAGAAAAGTTGACCCCTTCGATTCTTTTGCGGGTACTTACAAGTCATACAATGAACTTAAGATTGACCTTGAACTTTTGTACCGGGGTCATTAGAGGTCCAAATATTGGTCGCCGACCCTTCAATCAAAAAAATGGGTACCAAAAAACGCTTAAAATTTTCACTGCCAAAAAAATCAGCCTTCTAGCACTTCATTACAGCCTTCGCTAGAACTGGAAATCACATACTACCTGTAAAATCACGAAAAATTGACCTTAAGGGGTGGTGTGTCTTAATCTGGTAACCTTTCAATCCCGCCTCATAATAATTCTAGACTAGTTGTGAAGAAATCTGAGGATACTCGTTTATAGGTCTAGCCTTCGCCTAAACGATTACACATCTCAAAGTCAACCTTGTTAACATCACACCCAGGACCAGGTGGTGAGTCTATTCTAGAGCACTAAACGTTTTTTTTAAAATCATCTTTTAGACTCCAGACATACAAAGCGTCTGAAAATTTACACAGAGTACGGGTAATGAGTGAATGGTCCACTAAGATATTTGTTTTATTGCTTCCTTTTTTTGAATGGTTCGCTCTTTGAATTTTCTAGAATCACTTTTTGAAAACCGCCGATTTTTACCAAATTTTTCGAACTTCAAAAACTCTATCTCTTTTAGAGCGAAGGTTCTAGAAGAAAGCCGTTTTTTTCGACTCAGTTAGATAAATATACTGTCGTCTAATATGTTTGGCTTCGGATTTTTGAATTTCACCCTGAATCTAGAAATATGACTATAAGTAAAAACCGGAAATGAAAAGTTCGAAAAAAAAGTTCGTCTGATCGGATCAAAAGTACCGATCAAAAAATTGAAGCTGAGATTTCACTGATCAAAAAGCATTGGCTTTACAGTTAATGCAAAATTTTCTAACCAATCCAGCGTCAAAATTCGATAATTAGGTTTAACATTTTTGCTTAAAAAATAATTGAAATTTTTTAGAATTCGAATTGAGACATTTCCAATAATTTTTAATGTCATGCCATCGTTTTCGGTGGTCATATTCACCATAAAAAAAATGTTCATATCATGGTAGAATACCGGTTTTTATGCGGGTTAAAGCAAAAAAATATTCGAATTTTGAAAATTCTAGATTTTGTTTCTAGATTGTTTTGAAAAAAATATTGCCACCGACGAGATTCCTTGGGTCCACTTTAGTCTAATCAATGCTAATATATCATAAATTAATTTATAAAAGGCCTCAAAAATTAAGACAACCCACCCCCTTAAATCGATTTTTTTTGAAAATGTTACATAAGTCCTAAGTCCTAAAAATGACCAGAAAAATTCTCTACAAGATAGCTTGAACACATTAAAAACCGATTTTTTATTATCGCAATTCTTATTCAAATCGTCATATCAATACTTCATCAGCCGAGTTTTCTCGTTCACAGCCGGGCGTCGCGGTAAACGTTTTTTTAAAAAAGTAATCACCTTTTTTTAATCGATAACGGATTCGCGTCTACGCCTACGATTTCACCTAAAGTTAACATATTTTTTCACTATTGGTAAGTTTCAAAGCTCCATAAACGGACGCGTCATCTCAAATTAGTCATGCCAAAATAGTTGTTTTTTCTTTTTAAGAAGCTGATTTTATGAAAATTTTAATAACAAGCCATTAAATTATTTTTTCCAGAATTCAACACACCAAAGGCGACGGGGTTTTAAATACTACAAATTTCAAATTTGGAAATTTAAGCCTTTAATCTGTATTACTTACTCACGTCACTGCATTTAAATTGTGAGAAGTGGGAGATAGGAAAGAGTTTTAATTCTCTTTATTCACATTTGATTTATTTTTTTATTACTTTCTCAGAATTTTTTTTTAATACGACTAGTAGTCGTCCGACTACAGCAAATTATTTGAATTATATTATTTACCAAAGAAAATATATGTTGATAATGAATCTTCGTTATACGGTTACAATCGAATATATATTTTTATAATTACAGATTTTCTAAAAAATACTCACAGAAATATTTTTGCGAAGAACAGCTAAATTCTGCATGACGCTCAAAAATATGTTTTTTTGAAGTTACTGTTTAATTACCAACGAGTGTGAAAAATCTTAAAATTTTAACGGGGTTATCTTTATGGCAAAATTATGTTGAAATTCAAGATTAAAAAAAGTTCAATTTATTTTAGTACCTAGAATCGAGTCATAAAAAAAATGTTTTTTTAAACCCTGAAAATATAAATGTTTGAATTAGATAGTTTATTTTCTTGAAAGGTGTCAAAAATTTCAACCGATCCTTTTAGAGTTTAAAAGTTTCTTATTTTACATGCATTCAATTAAGTGACAATTTATGACAGCTATTTCCTGAAAAAATAGGTGTTTCAAAATAAACATTTTTTAAGGAGATCAGCAAAAAAAAGTTATTAAAAAAGGCAAAAAGTAGTGAATGATATTGGGAATTTTATTAAAAATTTTTAAGGTTATTTATCTGTCAATTTGGTGTAGGATCTATCTCACTGTAGATTTAAACATTTCAAGACACTAAATAGCTACTATTGTTCTAAAGAAGTAAAGGCTTCACTCTTAGACCAATGTTTTCTGCTCTTCAGCGGCAACTCGGCGTATCCTGGAAGCCCAGATTCTAAGCTTGAGAATAAGTAGGGCCACCCCGGAACTTTTTTGTCCCAGCCATCGTGGTGGTCCGATTTTTAATCTGATAAGGCGGCCGTTTGATAACGTTTATATCCTAGAAAAAAAACGGCGTGAAAAACCTACCGCAACTTTGATAATATTTTTATTCTTTTATTAGAGAGGTTCTAACCGCCTACGAAATTTTCATAGCAAAAGATAGGGGAAAAATTCCGACGTAAAATAGTATACATCATTTTTAATGAAACCCAAAATATTAAAAAATATCTAAATTAATTTTCAGTAAAATTGGAAAGGCAATTCAACTCAAATAATGACAACCAAAGACAAAATCGAGCAAGCAGCTGATTAAGAGCATTCTATTTTCACATTTTGCTGCCGTAATATTTTTGACACGATGGAGATATGAAGTAATATTAATTAAACCGATCAGAATATCATATTTTCAATCTGAGACCAGTTATAAATAGCCCAAGTTTCAATTTGTAACTTTGTAACTTATATGTCGTTGTTCAAGAAACTGTATTGGTTTTCCGAGAAATACAAAGGATGAGTGAAACCTCAATTTTTGCTCTCACAATTATCAAAGTGTCACAAACTTCAAAAATTTAAAAATGTTAGGTGGTTATTTACTTAATTCTATCTTGGAAATCAAATTCAAATGACAAACATAACTAAATTGGATATTCTTTCTAGTTTTTCCGTAATAACGCTCAAAAGTCGTGCCCTTTTATTTAGCCTTTTGGGTATGAGGTTTTGAAGTTCTGGTTTCTGGGTGTGAGGAGGTTGAACATTTCAACTTATCTACCCGAATACCAAAACGAAAACTGTATTGTGAGATTAAGGGGGTCGGTGCAGTTTTTGACAGATACGGATCCGCGGATTGGGCTGCTTTGATGAAAAACTTGTTACTGGGGTTTATATATTTCTCATAATACCAATCAAAATGAGTGTTCATATCCAGGCTACTTTTAAACTAAAAATTTTAAGAATTATTGCTTTTAAGAAATTTTGAGTTCGAATTAAACTTGTCCCGAATTCACAAATTTTCTATAGAAATTTTTGAAAAAAGTTCCAGCATTATAAAAAATGCCTAATTTTTCAAAATATTTTTGCAACATATTGTTTCAAATCCACGAAAAAAAACCTTCAAAATGCAACTTAACTTTTCGCTTAGTGACCACATATTTTTTATACTATTAATGATATGAAAATCATATGACATTTTTTGAGATTTTCGGTCGAACTATTTGAAAATATTATGAAAATTTTCCTTCGGTCAAATTAAGCTATTTTTTGGAACGATCCTAGCTGAAAAGATTGGGAATGGCCTTACTTTTCACTTCATCCAAATATGTCCTCGTTTTTTTTCTCTCGCTCTTGTTTATACTCTGAATCATCACTTTTTTTGAGAACAAAATAGCAGGTTTGGGAAATGACTGGCCCTCTTTAAATAATATTAAAGTAAAAATTTCACACAATGCACAATTGTAAGATCCGGAAGCCGACCTCCACCGATTAAAATTTATAAATTTAAACTGATGAAAAATAAATTTAATCTGTTCGATTGGCGTAACAATTCGTTTTGTATTTTTAGCAAAATTTGTCGAACCCTTTTGAGTTTTGGTAAAATATATGAATTAAATAATAATTTTCTTGATGTAGACACCATTTGAGTATATGAAAACGCGCGTTCTTAGAGGTTTTTTTGAAAAGACGATTGTATAGAAGTAAAAATAACGATCTGAAAAACTCAGATTTAACAGAAGTGACTCAAAACAGTGGTCAACTCGTTTTTTCAAGAATACTTTTATTCCGAAATTATATGTAGTCAAAAGTTTCCCATTAAGAAAAATTGAAAAAGTGCAAATCTGCCCAAAATGCACCGACCCCCTTAAGCCAGCAAAAACCTGATCCATATTTTTTCAGAAAAGTCCATCAAAAACCAATATTGCATTGACAGAGCAAGAATGTTTGCGTTGCTTCTCAACAGAATCGATGGGAAATTCAGAACACAAACGTGTACAAATTCCCTTTGATGTCTAATAATAAATTATACAGACAAATTAAAAGTCTCAAAGATAAATGTTTTCATAATTGTTTAAAAAAAATCAACCTCAAACGTTAATTCTAATGGCAACGGCGTATGGTCAAAATTTGATATTCTCACTTCTGATGGCATTAATAAATCACCAAAGTTTTTTTCGATATTATATTTGTTAGATTTTGTTAGTTGCTTTGTTTCTTATTCAGTCAAATATTAAAAGTGTGAAATTATTAACAAATATAATTTCCGAATTTATTCAATTTTAATTAATTTTAAAAACATAGAAAAACTCTTGATAAAAACCCGTAAGCATGGTTTCTTCTAAATAATTGGAATAAAATAAAAGAAAATCTTGAAAATATTCGCGAAAACAAAATCACAAATTAAAAAAAAAAGGTTGTGGATCAAAGTTTTGTATTATTGAGCAAAATTGATTTGACTATAATTTATAGTTTTAAAAATCCTAGGCAAAAAAATTGAACTCTCCCTTTAATTTTACCCTTGGGAGCAAAACAACTCAATGTGAAAACTAATTGAAAAAAAATATAAATTTGTCACGTGATATCATCGAAATTGAGGGAAGTAAATGAGAGCTAAATGAGAGAATCGGAAAGGGGAAAGTACAAAACAACGAGAGCTCTTCATTTGATACTATGCACCTTTTCATCAATAAATGTAGATGAATAGAAAATTAATTCAAATCGTATCAAAGAATCATTTTTAATTGCCAAAGAACTTAACATACATATGTATAATTGTGTCTCAAAACCAAATGCAATAAAAAGTCTGGACCGCATTTGATTACTTTGAAAAAATCCTCGAAGTATTTAATGTTGACAGACAGGCACTAAATGAAATATTTAATTCAAAATGATCCGTAGAAGTTTAGATTCTGCAACGTTTTAATTTTGCATTTTAAGGGGTGCATTAAAGGGTTGGGTATAGAGCCATATTTTTGTAATCTAGAGATCTAGAGGGCTTTGTTTTCGGTTTTCGGGAATTCAAAAACAGGTTGTTAAGTTTTATAAGATGAAAAATTTTGAATAAAAATTCCAAAATTTGTTGGAAAGTTTTTATAAGTATTGAAATAAGCAAATGTTTTTGCTATTTGTCGCTCAAACGATTGATATTTGACAAAAGTTTGTATAACCATTCCAGAAAAAGATATATTTCAAAATTAGTTTGGTGCTGTTAAAAAATATAATACGATGACCCCTTCAGCTAAAAAATAGTTTTTCGAATCGGATCCTCGGAGTTAAGACATGAAATAAAAAATTCT
>SCLH01000274.1:109095-134424 GCA_004367855.1 Oikopleura vanhoeffeni | reverse complement strand
GAAAGTACCTAAAATATTGACTGTTAATGATGCATGCAGGGCGAAATATGGGAGATATGAGCAGTATTTGCCACTTTATATCTATCTGATGATTCCACGGATTTTCAACCGTTTTTTTTTGATGACAAATATTGAGAATCAAGGAAGGTTACTATAGGTGTAACACCCTGGGTGTTACAGGTTTTCAGCATTTGAATTCTAACGATATTTATGCGAAAATGAAAAGACACAAGAAATTTTCCTTCAAAAATCTGGGCTTCTCATTGGCCGGAAATCGACTTGATCAAACTGAGAAAACAATGATTTCGGGAGTGTTCTCCTAAATCTCTAAATCTCGATAAATATATTATAATTTTTAGGCCAAGTATTTTGGAAGATATCGTCATTTCGAAATTTCAAAAATACCATTTTTTGAGAATTTACTGACATTTTTGCATAAATCGTCAAAAAAATCGGCTTGCGGAAATTGTGCGACTAAACTAAAAGATAGCTCTCGTAGAGGCGCACCACATACATTAAAACCCTAATGCTGACTGTAGAACAACTTAGATTAGATAACAAAAAAGAATAGGGAAGGTATACGACTCTGATTGACATTTTCTAGGTGACAAATACTGAAAACTAACAGTTCATGAGGAAAAACCGATATGCTAATTTGTAGATTATCCTATAATCTGCGAAAAAGTACATCACAAATTATTCTGACCATTACACCAATAGGTAAATATCGTAACAAGGTGACGTTTTCAAAAATTTCAAATCTATCTCCTCCCAGACGGTATATCCAATTGAGCTCAAATTTCCACAATCACGTAACGGTAGTATATGAAATTTTCAAGAAAGCTTTTTCGATGCCGGCGACTGAACAATTCTAGAACGCCAAAAAACCGACGATTTTTAACAATGAGACTTCACAAATCTATCTCCTCCAGGATATGTTTGCAAAATAGCTCAAATTTTTATCAAGTATCCTCAGAAAATTTAAAGAGATAAGGAGAGCTTTTTTGCAATTTCGAGCCTAGAACTTGAAATATGATTTTTTTGGTCATTTTTCCGAAAAATTTCCGAAAAAAAAAGTGCTCGATTGTTTCGAAAGTAGGCTCAAAAGAAAGCCAGTTGAAACACAGGATGCAGAAGTGTTGGCTTACGTCAAGTCGATATTTTGAAGTTTGAGTAGTCAAATTTGAGCAAACGTTATTTTTTAACTTCATCTTTTAAAAAATACTGAAAAAAATCGAAAAAATGCAAAAATTTCGAAATTTTTTTTTTGATGATTGGGTTATTAGCTACACTATTATTATCACCCCGTATCAATTTGGAGCAGTTTTTATTGCCTCTAAGGCCTTTATTACAATCAGAGTCGTATACCGCTTAACCTCACAAACTCTGAAGCTCAACTAGCAATATTTTAAAAACTCACTTTCAAAATAATCAAAAGAACTCTCGTTCTAAAACAACACCCGAATGGATGCCGAAGCTTTTTCATCAGAATGAAACGGCGAAGTTGAATAAACAAGAAGAACTTTCGTTCTTGTCAATATTTGAAATCGGCTACCGGTTTTTGGCATGTCTATTTTGGTTTGATATGCCAGTTTTCTTCTATTAAAACCAATTTAAGAAAATCAAGTATTCTAGATTTCCCCTTCCAATTGTTGTGTAGACTTCTGTACGAAATTTTCTTATTATTAAAATGGGTGAAAATGACATAAACAGAAAACGTTACCATACTCATACTATTTTTTAAATTACATTAAAAAATGCGAAAAAAATAATTGGCAACGATATATCCTCAAAGCAATTCATAACTAAACTATTTTATCGTTAGACACCGTTGCGACTGAGAGTGATCACACGTGTAAAGGAGTAGTGCTTACAAGTTAGGCTATATCCTAAGCAAATGTCAGAATTTTGAACCTTTTTAAACTATTTATATTCGTTACACTTTCGCTGATTGAGAGATGTGGGCTGAAAGCGGCCTCATGAGTGGCTAGAGGGGTCTGAGGCAGTGTCAGGATTGGCCCCAGCCGCTTTTCAGCCTACATCTCTCCAGATTCAGCGAAAGGTGTTAAAAGATATTCTTCTGATGGTCCATAAATTATGGACATATCTCTCAGAATATCTTTATCACTTTTTGGTTAGAATGCGTAGCCACTACTCCTTTTAACGTTGTGATTTTAACGTTGTGGCTACGCATTCTAATCCAAAAAGTGATAAAGGGATATACCATAAATCGTCAAAAATTAAATGATATTAGTATCACTGCCAACGAGACAAAACTGTAAGCATAAAATCGTCAATTTTCAAAAACATTTCGAATTTTTTAAAATCCTGGCTCTAATTGGTCGAATATGATTTTTTGATATATTGACTTAGAACTGTTAAATGTAAGTACAAATTGTACGTTAAGGGCGTAACCGACGGAGCTGTATCTCGAGACTCCTAAGTGATAGGAAGCTAATTTTAGTTTGCATTGTCATTTTCGTGGCTGGTTTTGCTTCCAGAAATATAAAAAAAAAATTTCGATGTCAAAAATTTTTCAAAATTTTCTATATTTTCAAAGTTTATTTTTCCTTAACCGCACTGAGCTCTCTTCTTTTTTTTATGGCCACTTTAACTTTTCGCGTAGGTGACAACATATTTTTTATACTATAGTATGATATTTGAAAAATCATATGACATTTTTTAGGATTTTCGGTCGAAACTATTTAGAAATATTTTGAAAATTTTCCTCATTTCTTGTTCAAAAATTTTCGAACTTATTTTTATGAAATCCTTAGCTGAAAGTATTGGGAATGGCTACTTTCACTTTATTCAAATATGTCCTCGTTTTTTTTCTTCGCGCTTGTTTATACTCTGAATCATACTTTTTGAAACAAAAATACAGTTTGGCAGAAATTCATCGAAGCCCTCTTTTATTCAGTATTAAAAAAAATTTAATCACACTTAAACTTGGCAAATTGATAAGCCGACCCATCCACCGTGTAAAATTTAATAAATTAAACTCATGCTAAAAAATTTAAATTTTCGATTTTGACGTAAAAATCGTATAAATTTAAATTACATAAATTTTCGAGACCGTTTTTTAAGGCTTTTGGTAAATAATAAATAGAAAATAAATTTTACTGTAATTTAGACACCTTTGATGGCAAACGCGCGTTTTTTAAGTGTTTTTTGAAAAGACGATTTATGAAGTAAAAATAATCGATCTGAAAAAAATCAGATTTAACAAAGTAAGCTCAAAAGTGTCAACTTTTGTTCGAAAACGTTTTTATCCGAAATTTTTGTAGTGGCAAAAAGTTTCCCATCAAGAGAAAAAAAATTGAAAAAGTGCAAATCTGCCAAAATGCACCGACCCCCTTAAGTTTAACTGATATTAAATATGAATCATATTAGATGATCCAATAGGAGACGATTTATAATAAATTCATAGAGAAATTTCGATTTGAAATTTCGAATTTATGTGATGAAAGCCAAAGTAAAAACTTCGAATATGAAAGTCGTCCCAATTAATTTATATTTTTTAGTCTCGAGCTCAGTACGTAAGAGATTCAGGCTTAAAAAATGTATAACATGTCACAATTTCCGCAGAACGGTTTTCTATAAAATTTTCGCAGTTTATCGATGTTGCGTAGGCGGAATGAGAATTTTCTGATTTAAAATGCTATTTTCGTCCAGAAATATTGATTTTTAGAATTCGGCTATATGAAAGAAAATTATCTTCATCCTCGAAATAACCCCGTTGTCAACTCAAATAAAAAATCCAAGAAGGTCAAGAATAACCTGTAACACCCTAGTTACTTATTTTGTTAATTTTTTTGTCTTTTCGACAGTTTTTAACCTTATTTTTGGTATATAAAATAAGATTCTATGATTTATGAAAAAAATGCAAAACTTTGACCAACAAAATTTTTGAGCACTTATCACAAATACATTTATGTATAAGTTTATATTATAATTTTTTCTAAATATTCATACCGTAAGCTGTCCGAGGTTATCTCACCCTTTTTATTTCTCGCGAAAAATAGCACGTCAGAAAAATTTATAACAAAATTTTCTTTGAAATTTTTACTATGTGCTTGCATGGCCAAATGATAGTTTTAGGATAAAAAATTTGAGTTTCTAGCGAATTCAAATTTACGCCAGTTAAGGCTATTATTGCATCGCTATTTCAGAATTGGAAATTAATTGGTCTGAATGAAAAATATTTTGTGAAAAGTAAAATTTGACCGATAAGATTTGATTAAAATTGAGATGATTGCTAACGTCATCAGGCGCCAATTAAGCGCCAATCAGACTTTCGTTTGTTACTCTGATTGACTGACCAATCAGAAACCAGCTTTCAAAGTGACGATACTTTCGTTTTAAAATGTATCTCCTCCCTGAGTTTTAAAGATAGAAAAAACATTTATAGTTTTTATGGACCACAAAAAACGTGCGTCTAGAAAAATTCATATTTTGAGATTGAATTTTCAAAAAAAAATCCTACAAAAGTTTCGGAAAAGTTTTGTGAGTCGGTGAGTTAAATTCAACATAGAGTTTGTCATAAGGAAGAGTAAAATGTCAATTAAAATTGTAAGGGACGACTTGTTCAAAAAATATTTCATCTTACTTTTTTTGGCAATTTCGCTAAAATAATTTAAAACGCGTGCTACTCAAACTTGATACACGATAGAAAAAATCTAAGTAACTGAATTTTTAGGAAAGTCTTCTGAGTTTCTTTCAAAAACATAATTATTAATATTCCCTTATCAGAAGTTCTGATTCAGACCCCCTTTTCTTATTTTTTGTGACTGCTTTTTCTAGAATTGAAAATTATTGTTAAAATTTCCAGAGAAAAGCGCATCGTTTTTCTCGAAAGTAAATTGAAAAGAAAGCCACGGAAAGATTGATCAGAGAGTTGACTTATGTCAAGATAATATCTTGAAGTTTAATGGGGTTGTGGGTGTTCAATTCAGGGATCGGATTTGTCATTCGTTCTGATGTGTGAATTTTCAACAATACACGAATCTCATTGGTCCTTCGCTCGTTCCAAAAAAATCTAATCTCATTGGTCAAATAAAATTTCCTAAAATTTTTCACCTTGAAAATTTTGACATTGAATGCATTTGCAAATTTTTATCCGTCACAGGAAAAATCCATAACTACAAAAATGACCGAATATAAGACAAAGTTGGACATGAAAACCAGGGAACTAGAAGACCTTAAATTAAATTTGGTATTCGAAGAGAACGAAACCGAGCAATTAAAAAAACAACCAGCCAAAAAGCCAAGCTACTTATTCAATAACCACCTCAAGTTTTAAAAACACCAGAACCAGTTTTCAAGACACCAGACCCAGTTATTCTCGTCACTGAACACACAATAGTTATAACTACTATTTTTCCCTAAAAAGTGATTCACTCAGAAGCAACATTCAATTGAGAGGGTTAAAAGTAGTCCCCTTAAATCGCGCTTAATCCCTTAATCCCTTATGGCCCCTTAGGTTAAAACCTCCTCAGACCCAGAGCTATTTCAAAAAACACCTGTAGATTGAAGACCAAAAATTGCAGGTTATTCCTGAGGAAGTCACGATTAAGAAAATTGAATTCTGAATCTCCTTCATTATTAATTTTTGTTCTGACGTCTATCACTTTCTCACAATGACACATGCGTAGGTTGAAGGTCACTTTGTGAATGTCACTATTCTACTGGGTTAATAAAGTCAAAATGTAAATTAAATGGCATTACAATTTAAGTCTATCCTTAATCTCGAGGACTAAAGAACAGTAAAGTTGCACATCCCTTTACTTCTCCCGAAATAAGGGCCCAAAGTAGCGTCCCCGAATGGCGTTTTGGGTGTGAGAGGGTTAAAGCGACAGATTTTCGAGAAAAAAATTTGTCCCTTTAAAGCGCATTCTTAAAATTATGAAAACTTATACTTTTTTTCTTTCATATTATCGTTACGTTGTAGATAAACTCGAGATGATCATATAATTGTGAAATATCAAGTTTCGCGCCAAAAATTGTGTATTTATTTGCTTAGTGGGAGTCTCAGGTACTCTTAAAATCGTTGTAAAAGCGGCTGTTTCAATGATTATTACATAAAATTTCAATAAGACACAACGTGCTAAAAGGTCCTGACAGTTACTCATAGGTCTTGACCAAAAACGTCCTGACTTTGGCACATTAGTTGAGAAAATTATATGCATGTATAGTGCATGCACATAAAGTATACTTTACTTATTATAAACCCCTAACTTAGCTGTAGATTATTTTTTAGATTTCTGAGGAAATTCTCACAGGAAATTCTCTTAAATTTTTTTCTTCTAAAATTAAGTTTTTAGTTTTGCTCAATAATTTTTTTTTCGTAAAATCTTGGGCGAGCATTACTGAAAAATCACAGTTTTATTTGCTTATTTTCATAAAATTCAATAAAAGAAACAAAAAAATATATGTATCAAACGTCCTGACAGATACTGAAACGCCCAGGCAATAACTGAAACGTCCTGACAAAATTTGTCAAAACATAGATGTCGGGACGTTTAAGTACGTGGTGTATTTATCATCTGATATTCATTGCCATTCTTACCACAAATAAATAGAATTTTTATTTATTTCAGCTTAATATTTCAAACTGAAAATTTTTGTTTTTTAGAAATTTTCAACTGAACATTGAGCAAAGAAGCAATCACTGCAAATCAATTTAGTCTGACGGATCTGATAGAAAATTTTCGTTTGATTACAAAACTTGAAAAAAAAACTATAAAAAAGACTTTTTTGACTAAAAAAATTCACCGACTCCTTAACCCCCTCACACCCAAACGCCATTCGGGGACGCAAGATTTTTTAAATCCTCAAAACGAGATAGAAATAATAAATCCACAGACTTTTAATTCAAAACTGTCATAGAGTTTGCAATTATATTTTAAGGAATCGTTTCAAAAATTTGATACGACTAGCAGCTCAAAAGATATTTCTTCATACTTTTTCGTAAAAAAATTCTAGCGTTAATACGAAATATAAAATAAAAATTTTGAGGATACCTAGATTTGAGAAATTACCTAAGGCTACTCCTGGCACCATAAATTTTTTTTTCTGGTCTTTATTGAGAGTTTTATTTTTTCTCAAGTGATTTCTCTATAAACTCAAAATAATAAAAAACACTCAATTGCGCAAATAATTATTTTTGGAAATAAATCAGTCTGATTTTTAGTTAGAATTCGAGGCGAAGCGACAAAGAGCACAGCTGAAACTTGATTAACTTGATATCATGCCGAGTACTCAAGCCTATAGCTGACCCATATACTCAGTTTGTCCTCTTTTTAGTGGCTGAACATTTTGATCAAATAAATTTATTTTTATTCTCAAAAATAAGTTGCTTACGATTTTCGAAATGTACTTTTTTGGCACACAAAAAAAGAAATTATCATGTTGTAGACTAATGGACAGAGATTTTTTAATCAGAGAACAGATTCAGAAAGCCAAGGTTTGAGTTATTTATTTGTAATTTGCATATCACTCTGGAAAAATAGTTTTATTGAAAAAATTAACTTCATTTTTATAGCGGATATCGATCAAAGATAATTAAATTTTTGAAAAATAAAACATTTTTTATTATTTCCCAATTTACCATAATGAGCCTTCAAAGTCCAAGTCGAAAACTATTTTTGATCAATTTGTTTCTGATTTTTGTGCGTGCATTTTGGCGCGACGGAATACGAAAACTTGATTTTTAAACGAATGTATGGTTTTCCGATGAAGTGCCTGAAACTAAACTTCTATTTTGTCTTGCATTTATCCAGCACACAGAATTAAAATTTAAAAACAATTATTAGCCTCCAATTTAAGTCTATCCTTGATCTCGGGTCATGCAAGATAATGAATATTCTATCGCCTTTATTATCTCCGTAATAACAGCCCAAAGTCGCGTTCCCGAATGGCGTTTTGGGTGTGAGGGGAATTTCAATAGTTTTGGGTATGAGGGGGGTTAAGGGGATTGTGGGTGCAGTAGTTACTTTCAACCACGGTCTCGAATTTGGTATTATTTTTCTAGTATCCGACCATCCAACACATGAGAAATCGTTTGCAGGAAAAAAAAGTTTATTATTATTGTATAACTTGTTCTATAATATTAGATTTGCTTGCATAAAAAGATAATTTATTGAAAATGCAAGACATAGGATAGTCTCAAAAAACTAAAAAACTGAATTCACAACAAAAAGTTACACTAAATAAAATTATTTTATTATTATAATTAATAATTTTTTTGTCCCTTATTCAATATTTAGATTTTTAGCATAATCAATGTAATTATGGCGCGCAGTAAATCTGCATAAAATAGTGATTGCGAGAATTCTGAAAGGAATTATTTAAATTCAGTACATATAAATGTCACTTAGAAAATTGCGAATAATATCTGAAAAATAAATTTGCATGTACCGTTTCTGAGCTATTCAAAGGTTAGTAAAACATTTCACATTTTGCCTATATTTAACTATAGTCATGAATTTTCAAGAAAAATTTCAGACGAATTAAGGGGGTCGTGCTTTCCGTACGCCTAAAATTGGGCCAATCGACTTTTTTTGTCCTCACTATACTGCTTAGGTGAGTACGGAAAGCACGCCCGTGCTTTCCGTACCCAAATT
Organism: Oikopleura vanhoeffeni; assembly: GCA_004367855.1. Classification (NCBI taxonomy): domain Eukaryota; kingdom Metazoa; phylum Chordata; class Appendicularia; order Copelata; family Oikopleuridae; genus Oikopleura; species Oikopleura vanhoeffeni. Next base: position 125,800 of record SCLH01000274.1, on the reverse strand, counting down.
GGTCTGCATTTTTTTTTTCATTAGGTCAATTTGGGTACGAAAGCACGGGCGTGCTTAGGTACCAAAATTGGTCTGAATGAAACAATTGTTGTGAAAAAAAGATAAACGATTATGTGTCATTAGGGTGGTTGAGGAATTCCACCGACGCACTGGAGCACAGTGATAGGCATAACTTATGCGCATAAGTAGGGTCAGTAACGGGAGACTTATCTGCAAAACTAACCCTTCTTTGAGTTTTTGTAACGCGATCGTATAATAACAACAAAAAAAATAATAAATAATCTTATAGCGCGTTCAAAGCCGAAACGAAATGCGGCATAAGTCTATGCCTATCACTGTGCTCCAGCTCGCGCTGCAATTCTAACCACCCTAATGAGCATAATCATGAGGTTCGTTTTCTCACAACATATATTTCACATCAGAAGAATTTGGGGTACGTCTAAGCACGCCGTGCTTTCGTCACCAAATTGACCTAAATAAACAAAAATAATGCAGTCCAATTTGGGTACGGAAAGCACGGGCGTGCTTAGCGTACCAAATGGTACACTAAACACCGACTCGAATTAAGTGAATTTTCAAAAAATATTACTTACAATTGAAAGAATTTTTTCTGACAATAAAATGGCATTATAATTTTTCAGATACGTGGTAATAGACGTATACTGATCGGTATACATCAATGAAGAGAAATAGCAGCAATTAGGTTTATGCATTTAGCGGTTGGTTTTTAAATATTTTTAGAAATTATTATTTTATCCATTTAAGGTTACGAATCGTAACGTAGCGAACTACAATGTACAATGAAAACATAGATGTCCACTTAATCTAACAAAGATATTTGATTTTTAAAGGGCTTATTTTCCCTCAGCACATTGCTGGAAGCACCTAACATCCCCTCAAAGCGCACTTAATCCCATGACTAGGGTCAGTACGGGCCGAAAATCGACTTTTAAATAATCTAATTAGTTGTATGAAGAATGGTGATCGAGTCACTTGCAGAATTTTGAAAAATTTTTTTTTCGAAACGTTTTTCTATACGTTATGGCATTTTATGTTTTAATATGACAATGAATGAGGGCTCATGCGCCCCAATCCCTAACATTATGCATCGGTATAGCAAATAACAATTTTAGGTCGAAAAATTCAATAAAATTGGCTGCACGAGATGAATGGCCTCATATAATTCCGCGTATTTCGGTCGTGTACCGCCCAGCATTTTCTCTCCAATTCCTCTCAAAATGACCAAAACAAAAATTATCGCGCAAATATTTTTTTTGAAAATTAAAAATTTTTTTGTCATGTATACGCTATAATATTTTGTGGCGCGATCCGTTCATAAACTCATAAAAGTCAATACTATTCAACTTGAAAAGCGCCTGTAGAAGAAGCCCAAAAGTTGTTTGTTAATACTCACATTGTGACCAACAAGTGGCCTTCAAAAAAAATTTTTCTATGGTCGGAATCATATTTTTTGAGAAAGTAACATAAAACCAAAAAGAGTGCTTGAGGGGGTTGAGTTGCAGAATAAATCTCCCGGTACTGACCCTACCTATGACTCATAGGCTATGAGTTATAGGCTACCCCTTAATGGGTTAAAGCGACAGATTTCAAAAAATGAAAATGCGCTTTAAGGGGTCAGGCACTTTAAGGAGTCAGGGACTGTACGGGTTTTCCAAATTTGAATGTTTTGATTGGCGGAAAGTAAATTTTGCAAACACCAAGAACGGAAGCAAAAATGTGACATGCTGTAATTCTAAAATTGTCCACAGTGTAACGTTGTTAGTTTTACTTTTTAGTTTAATTCATCTACCCGAAAAGAATTATAATAGGCTGATTTTTAAATTTTATGGTTGTTTTTAAATATATTTTGTTGTCCGTCACTAAAAATTGGGGGTTTCAGTGTGAAATGTCTGGAAAAGTACAAATCGTTCGACCAAATATTTCCTCTGATTTATTTGATCAAAAATCTCGCACCCTTAAAAAGATTCGAATGACTTACTTTTTCAAAAATAATACTGATATACGGGTTTTTGAAAGAATACTGAAATAACGTCAAGAAACAAAAATTTGAAGTGAAACTTCAAACTTTTTCAAAAATCACGTGATGGTTAAATCAAGAAATAAAAGTTGGAATATGAAGTATATCAAACCTTATTTCTTGAAAATAAGATCACGTGACGTTTTTGGACAATGTTTATATGTTGAAAATTCTAAGTGATATCATATTAAAATGATTTAATTGATGGAATCACCTTGTTCTGTTAGCTTTCTCAAATACAAAAATTTCCTTCTAAATTATTTATTTTATTTCTGTACGCCAAATTATTTCGCAAATCAAGTCTCCATGAGCAATAAATTAGCCTCCCTTTACTGCCACCGTGTAGTATTGGCGTAGTATCATAAAAAGAAACCCTAAAATTTTCAACGTAATTTTAGTATTGAGATTTGAAGGTCACGTGATGTTTTTTAGACAGCTGAAATGAAAAAAAATCTAAAAAGCTTTTTATGTAACTCCTCAACTTTTCCAAGGTGATTTGAGTACTTTTTGAAAAAACAGTACATGTACTGTTCTGGCCAACCGTATTTCTTGATTATACGGTCACGTGAATTTTTTTGAATATGCAGCATATCATACGCTGCAATGGAATAAAAACTTGGATTTTTTTTAAGGAGTACGCTTTTGGGTTGATTCCAAAAATTTTCTCCTCATTAATAATAAAGAGTCCTGAAATTATAATAAGGCTGTTGGTCACGCATGATCAGAAAGCAACGCTGAGAGTTAAGATCATCTTCTCCATTTTTTATTTAAGCTCACATAAAAATTTGACCAATTACACTAACTTACCATTTATGGAAACCCACTTTGGCGAAAAATTGGCCATAAATAGTAATGAGTTTCCATTAAAGGGTGATGAGTTTTCATTACAGGGTGGTGGGTTTCCATCACAGGGTAATTTTGGTCAAAATTTGAAAAGTTGTTTTCAGCCAAAAATTTGGACTTTTTTTGAAATTTTTTTGAGATTTTCTTCAAACTACAGGTGCAGAAAACAATTATATGCAGTAACCCACAAAATTTTTTTGAAATATTTTTGAGCAAATTAAGCATCAAAAACAGAGTTTTTTTCGCAAACATGCCTTGTTTTTCAAAAATGTTTCTACAAATGACAATTCCTTGTTTTTAAAAAATAGTTTCCATAAATGGTAATGGGTTTCCATTAAAGGATGGTGGGTGTACATAACAGGGTAATGGGTTTCCATTACAAGGGGTTTTCATAAATGGTAAGTTAGTGTACCATTCACCTCCAAAAATCAACGGTTGTCATGCATGTTGAATTTCTTTCAGTGACTCAAGAATTGAGTAACATTTGGTATTAATAATACTGTATTACTGAAATATTCGCTAAAGTTAGTCATCATTTCGTAGAATTAAGTAGAGTGCGTTTAATAGAAAAAAGTTATTTGATTAATGATAAACTATTATTGGTAGTGTAAGTTTTTATACGAATGGCTAAACTGTTGTATTCATTTTCTCTTGTTAACAAAACAAAGAATCGGAAGTCAAATCCGGACTGTGAAACTATTTAAACGAGTTTTTTGGAGTAAATTCAAAATAAAATGAAACTTTTATCGGCTTTTTTTCTTTCCGCGTTTGGTCAAGATCTTGAAGATGTACAGTTCCTACCGGGCACAGTTAGGTGTTGCCTACTTATAATTACATGTTGCAAACTTAGTTCAATAATTTTGTATTTTTATAAAATTACGTTTCGCGTTAGCATCTTTCAGGTTTTTTCGAGAAATGATTACATTGCAATAGTGAGTAAATATTTTTTCATTGGAAATCGTCGAAATCGAAAAATATTTTCAAGGACCTCAGTGTGATGCATCATGATGGGTTTGTTGTTTTTTCTCTCGGTGGAAAACGTTTTGCAACATAGAAATTTTTGGAACAAATTTGTTTGACGCAAATTAGACATTTTCAAGCAACTTTCAAGTTGAGAGTCTCAACTACAGAATACAATTAGGAAATTTCCTAATTTGAACACAATCGAAAATTAGATTTTAACTGACATCATTCTTATTGAAAGGGATTTTTTGAATGACGTCTACAGGCCAGTTTCTAGAAAAATCGACAAGAAACTTTGAGGTGCTAAGCACCTGGTGCTTAGCTACAGATTGGCATGTTGATTTTTCTTCTACTCTTGGTGGTTAACTATTTGCTTCTTCAGAATTTTCGAATGAAACTTTTTACAAATGAAAACTAGAACGTATAGCTTTCTTCTCATCTATTTTTTTTCAGATGCCTTATTTTTACTTTATTAATCGCCGTTCGAAAAAACACTCACAATGGGAAATTGATATCGAAGATGTCTAAGCTAAAATAAAATAATTTATTGATTGATCAGTTAATTTTCTCGCCAAAAACGAGATTCAATTGTTTTTTTTTAAATCGATAAAAACGATATTTTAGCACATCATGAGATGAATGAAATAGATTGTGTTCAATTTCAGATTGTGTTCAATTTCAAACTCAAAATTTTCTAATTTAGCAAAATTTTAAAAATTCAAAAGTTACAAATGTTTGTGAAACTATTTTAAATTACGTTAAATACTATTTTAAAATATACACCCAGAAAAAAGTTTTTCATCTAGAGAATAGCGTTTTTATCTAACGTCAAAGCAACCAGCAAAAACGACGCCAGTGGCTCACACGCATGATGCGGGACGCATCTTTTTGATAAAGCGCTTTGCAACATAGCCTATGCTACGTGGGTGCGAGATTTTGAGGAACTCACGGTTATAATTCAAGTAAGATTTGGTTTTTATCTTACAGTACCAAAAAATTTCAACCCTGAAAAAAGCTGATGTTGGTCAAGAAACAGCCCTCGAATTTTGTCAGGAATTCTTTGAAAACAATGATCCCACCTTGATCCCACTGGAGGTAAGTTACGACTATTAATCACATGTACCAGAGTTACAAAACATTTTTTGAAAAATAAAAATACCAGTAGATTAGTTTGAAATATTGATTTCCAGCTTTTTATTTCACATGTATTTATTTTTTGATGACGTAAATAAAAATGTAGAACAAAAACTGTGTTTCCGATTATGGGAGGATTCGAATGAGCCTTGATAAGAGTTAACTCGTAGACTCGATTTCCGGCAAGTTGTGACTAGCGGTTGGCCAAGTCTTTTTCAGGTCGCTGGTAACTCGTTCGGAATCATGGCGATTTTCTTAAATTGACACATACTCATAGATCATGGGTTAACAGATTTAAATCTCAAAATTTGGAGGAATTTCAATCTTCACCTTTTAAGCAACTCTTAAGAGGTCGAAAAAAAAAGTTTCTGATTTCATGTTAGAAAATGCTACAATAGTTCAGCAACTAATATAAACACTTGAACCTAGAAATTTTTTGAGATTATAGAAGTGTTTTTCAAAATTCTTAATTAAGGGGTGTGTGGCGTTAGAATTCTTTCATCTTATTTTTTGACAAAAACTTCAAATTGATGTCGTAGAGCCTTCATTTTTTGACAGGAAATGTAGAGTATGGGAATAAAAACATTTTGATGAGTTTGGAAATTCTGTTTAAATGGGCGCCTAAAGAGTTATGAACACTTAAAGGATTTTTATGCCTCAGCGAAAAAAATCGGACAATTTTTTTTGTTAAAGTTGATCAAAAGATCAGATGTTACTAATTAAAAGCATTTAAAAACGATTGGTCATGTAAATTATTGTTTAAATACACTCCTGGTGCATTTTTAAGTATTAACGATAGACCAAAAAAAAGTTTCTTATTTTAGGTCAGAAAATGCTATAAGTTTTCAGAAACTTTTAGAAGATGCAGCTGAAAAAGTTTTTGAGATTGTAAAATGTTTCTGAAACTGCTAATTTAAGGGCGTGTGGGCGTTCGAATCTTTCATATTATTTGTCAAAACGTTCAAATGATGTGGCGTAGAGCCTTCATTTTTTGACAGAAATGCTAGATATTGAAAAAAACTAATTATTTTGATAAGTTTGAAAATTTCTATAAATGTGGCGCTAAAGCAGTTATGAAACACTGGGAAATTTTTGTTTGTTTCAGCGAAAGATCTACAATTTTTTTTGTGAAATCATCAAAAGTATCAGATAATACTAAAAAAGCCTTAAAAACGATTGATCATGTCAATTATGTTTAAATTACATCCTTGACATTTAAGTACTTAAACGATAGACAAAAAGGTTTCTTATTTATTGTCAGAAAATGCTTATAAATTTTCAGAAGTGTTTTAGCAAAAATCAGCTAAAAGGTTTTGAGCATTGGTAAATTTTTGTGAAAACTCTCAGTAAGGGCGGTGTCGGCTTTCGAATATTTATAAGTATTCTCGTCAAAAGACTTCAAATGATGTGAAGAGTAACCTTCATTTTTGACAAAAATGTAAATGTGAAAAACTCTTTATTGATCAGTTTGAAATTTCCTATATATGTGCGCTAAAGCAGTCCATGAACACTGAAAGAACTTTTTTATCTCAACGAATAATATACAATTTTTTATGTGGAAATCATCAAGTATCAGATAAAAAGTAGCAGATAAAGTACTAATAAAAGCTTTAAAAAACGAATTGGTCATGTTCAAGTTAATGTTTGATACACTCCTCAGTCATTTTAAGTAACTTTAAGGAGGTTCCCAAACGGCATTTTAACCTGAGAAAAAATTAAATTTTTATCAGAATATTATCTATTCTAATTTTTTAAGAATAAATTACTTTTCAAAATTGGCCTATCTAATGACTATTTTTTATTTTCCAGAGATATTAGAACCCACTAAAATTGGGTATTTGGTTTGACCGCCTTTTATTATTTGGTAAGCGGAGTGCGGAAAAAAAAAAAAGGTGGCGGTGAAATGACTCGGATTATTTGATGTTCAGATCAGATAAATTGATTATTTTACAGCATCTAGGTCAGAATTGTTCCTACTTAATTATATTGTTCACACGAACAATTTATTACTTTTTAGTTAAAGTACAGGATTCATCTATTTTAACCCATTAATTTCAACGAAATTTCTTGCAAATTTTTCCTCAATTTACTTGAACTCCGCTAAAATAAAACGAGTAAAGATATCAAAAAATCGGACTAAATTAAAAATTATGCCGTGAATGCTAATCAGACTTGGGTGAAACCGAAAATTAAACTTATGATTAGTTATCTCAAACGAACTTCTCAGCGTAACACCGGTAAAATATCGATTTGTTTCCAAATTTCTAGAGTTGAAAAGTGTTTTTTCGGATTCTGACTAAATTAAAAGATTGCTCATAAGTGTCAGAAATATTGTGTATAACTAAAATATTTTTGGTATGTTTAGTTTAGCTCAAACGAACTTGTCGCAAATCTGAAATTTCCGTTTTTCAATCGTGTTTTGCGTAGGTTGAAATTTTTGGCACCCTCACGAAAAAAAAATCAGCAGAGGAGATTTGTTTTATCAGTCGTCAGAAATATCAAGCTTAACAATATCCGTTTCCCCGTAGTAATCAGTTAAAAAAACCGGTAAAAACGCCGATGAAACCTCCTTAATAAAAAACCAAAAAAGTTTCTATTTTATGTCAAAAAAAATGCTACCAAAGTTTCAGAACTTATAGAAAGACTTACTTTAAAAACTTTTTAGAGATAGTAGATTTTTTGCTAATACTGTGATATTTATAACAATTGTGATATTTTTTAAACATATTTTAAATTTTGCATTCAAAAAGACTGATTTGGTTATTATTAAGAGAGTATTGAATTTTATCAATAATATAAAATATACACCATTTGGACATAAATTCAAGTTTTTTAAACATGATGTAATGGCGCCATAAAAAGACGGTTGTTCCTAGACTTTTATTAAGAAGTTTGGGACATGTCAATATGAGAAAATAAATGAACGCCACCATTAGATAGGAAATTTTCCGGAAGTTTATTTATTCTATTATTTCAGACAAATTTGCCATCGCTAATTGTTTTGAAAAATAAAAATGCCTCAAGAATCAATTTTTTGATCCCGAAATGGAAAACCGCGATGATAAATTATACAAAACAGTATTTTTTAAATTGCGTTACAAATCAGAGAATGGTTGTTAAGGGGGTATACGACTCTGATTTGACATTTATCTTGGTGGAAATATACTGAAAAACTAAACAGTTTCAATGAGAAAAACCGAAAATGCTAATTTGAGATCTATCCTTAATCTTGCGAAAAACAAAGTACATCACAAATTTAATTTTTGACCATTACACCGATAGTTACAGTATCGGTAAACAAGGGTGACATTTCAAATTTCAAAATCTATCTCTCCCAGACGCTATATCCAATGAGCTCATAATTTCCCACAGATCACCGTACCGGTAGTATTATAAAATTTTTGATAGAGAGCTTTTTTCGATCCGGCGACTAAACAATTCTAGGAACGCAAATAACGACGATTTTTACAATTGCAGACTTCAAAATCTATCTTCCTCGAGGATATGTTTGCAAAATAGCTCAAATTTTTTATAAGTAGTCCTTAGTGAAAATTTTAAAGAGATATTCAAGAGCTTTTTTGCAGAATTCGAGCTAGCAACTTGAAATTGATTTTTTTTGGTTCATTTTCCCTGAAAAAGTTCCGAAAAAAAAGTGCCTTCGATTTTTTCGAAGTAGGCTCAAAAGAAAGCCAGGTTGAAAACTGATGAGGAAAGTTGGCTTACGTCAAGTCGATATTTTGAAGTGTAGTGGTCAAATTGAGCAAACGTTATTTTTAACTTCTCTCTTTAAAAATACTTAGAAGAAATGCGCGAACATTTCGAATTTTTTTGCATGATGGTTTCTTAGTACACTTAATTATCACCCCGTTTATCAATTTCAAGCATGTTTATGCCTCTAAGGCCTTTATTTAATCAGAGGTCGATACCCCATGACAGGTACTTAAAGTTACAAAATTGTCAATTAAAAAAGGGTATGCGACTCTGATTTACCATTTTCTCTCGGGAATATTACTAAAAACTAAAAGATCATGAAAAAAAACGAAATGATTATTTGTTGATCTTTCCTTAATCTTTGAACAAAAGAGTTCATCCACAATTATTTTACCCATTACGCCAATTAGTTACGATCAGCGTAACGGTAGTCTGTTCAATCTTTGAGACAAGCTTTTTTGATCCGAGCGACATGAACAATTCTTAGATCGCCAAATAAACCGACGATGATTGACATTTCCAGACTTCAAAATATATCTTCTCGAGGATATATTTGCAAAATTACATCAAATTTTTATCAGTATTTTCCAGAACCATTTGTACGATATAACCACGTTTCACTACCCGCGTGATTTAAAAAGGAGATGTTTTATTAATTGTATTGGAAAAACTGAGCCCAAATCGGCCGAAGGCGATAAAAAGGGGATTTTGTTTGAAATGAGTCCCCAATTGCCGAAGCCGGATAAGGGGAATTTATATTTTGTTTTTTAATTGGTGAAAAATGAGCCGCAAGATCGGCCGGAAGGGCGATAAAAGAGAGAAATATATATCCTGGATATTTTTCATTTGTTTTCTAATTTTGTCTGGAAAATGAGTCCCCCAATCGGCCGACGGCCATAAAAGGTGATTTGATATTTTGTATTAAAATTTTGTGAAAAAATGAGCGCCAAACCCGCGAAAACGGCGATATAGGGGATTTTTTATTCTAGTTTCTTGTGAAAGTAGCCTCAAATCGTTCCGAAGGCCGAATGAAGGGGGTTCTTTAATTTAATTTGCTAAAAAATAAGACCAAAAATTCGGCCGAAGGCGATAAAGAAAGGATATAATATCCTGGATAATTTATTTTTATTTTTTAATTTTGTTGAAATATGAAGTCCAATCGGCGAAGGCCGAAAAGGAGAATATATATAATGGTATTTAATTTGTTGAAAAATGAGTCTTCCAATACGGCCGAAGGCCGATAAAGGTGATTTTATATTTTGTATATTAAATTTTGTTGAAAAATGACCCCAAAGCGCGAAGGTCCGTTGATAAAAGGTGATCTATATTGTATTATTTGTTGAAAAATGAGCCTCAAACGCCGAAGGCCGAAAAAAGGTGGATTTTTATTTTTGTATTAAATTTTGTTTGAAAAATGGCCCAAATCGCCGAAGGCGATATAGGGGGATTTTTTATGTCTATTTTGTTGAAAAGTGAAGCCCCAATCGTCGAGTCGATAAAGAGGGTTCTTTAATTCAATTTGTAAAAAATAAGACCAAATCGGCCGAAGCGATTAAAGAAGATATAATATCCTGGATATTTTACTTTTGTATTTCATTTTGTTAAATTGAAGGCCAAATCGGGCCAAACGGCCGATAAAGGAAATATAATTATATGATATTTTAGTTTTGTATTTAATTTTGTTGAAAAATGAGTCTCCAATCGCCCGAAGTCTGATAAGGGATTTTATTTTTTGTATTTTAATTTTGTTGAAAAATGAGCCCAAATCGGCGAAGGCAAGAAAGGAATTTTTTTTTGTATTAATTTTGTTGAAAAATGAGCCGCAAATCGCGAAGGCGATAAAAGAATTATAATATCCTGGAATATTTTGTATTTAATTTTGTGAAAAAAATGAGGTCCCCAAATCGGCGAGGCCCGATAAAGGTGATTTTATATTTTGTATTAAATTTTGTTTAAAAAATGAGGCCCCAAATCGGCGAAGGCGATAAAGAAGGATATTAGTATTTTGCTTTTTAAGTTTGTGAAAAATTGAGTGAGTAGGCGTCATAATTGGGCTCCTTTTTACACATTTTCAAGTGAAGTTTCTGAGAAACCTGGCTACAGAAATATTTATTTTTCCCAATACGTAGTTCAACTCTTGAGGAAGTTGTCAGGTAATATTCAAGTCATCTGATACTCCAATCTACGCTGCAAACAACGAATTTCAGTAAAACATCCTAAAAAAACACTAAAAAAGCTACTCCTTCAGTTAATCTCTCATCACTTTTTATTTGATCTCGCAATTTTTAGAATGTATATATAAATACTCATCCACTAAAATGGAGGAGCCTTTGTTCAAAAATCTTTGGCCTCATGTGGTGCTAGAGAGAAATAGTCAAGCCTTTCTTCGATTTTTGCTTCAGAGTTTCAGAACGACTGTTGAATTCAAAGTTTTTGTTGAAATTTCGAAACTTTCAATTTTCTTTCAAACCTACTTTATTTAAAAAAATCTCAATAAAAAAAAAGTCTGGGCAGTTAAAAAAAACTAAGTTGACACAAATTCTCTACGAATAGGGACAATCAAAAAGTCATCTGACAAATCTCAATTATTCGTTCACCCTTAATTTAACTTTAATCTCAACGCCCTGGAATTTTTGAACTTGAATATAAAAAGTTTTCGAATATATTTAATTATTCCATTTGCAAAGCATTTGTTTTCATTTAAAAATTGAATACAAAAATAAATTATAAGGTTTAATTGTTGAAAAAAATTATTTTAATTTTGAAGAAAAATTGTACAAATTTTTTTAAAAAATCCAAAATTTAATTTAAGAAAAATTGTCTAATTTAAAAAAAATTATTACAAAAAATTCTATAAAAAAAAATGTCGTAGTTTAAAAAAAAATTTAAATTTGTCAAAATTTTGATAAAAATTTTATTTTAGTTTGTGAGAAAATTGTTTAAATTTCAAAAAAAAAAAACTAAGGAAATCTTTTAGGAAGATTTTAAAAATTGATAAAAAAAACCCAAAATTTTCGAAAACTGTTCCAAAAAATTTCCGAAAAACTTTTTTTCAAATCCCACATTTTTTTTTGAATAAAAGGGGAAAAAAAAAAATTAATTCAAAAAAATTTTTTTTTTTTGTTTTAAAAATTTTTTTTATTAAATTTTTGTTAAACATTTTTTTTGTTCAAAATTAGGACAATGTATCTCTNGGTTTGGCGAGCTGGATTGTTTTTGGAGCGGTTTGGCGGGCTGGATTGTTTTGCGGAGCGGTTTGAGTAGGCTGAGCGGTTCGGAGGAATGTTTGTTTTTATCTTCGACACCAGTGAGAAAGTTTGGCTAACTTCCTTTGCAAAGTAAAACTACTTTGTTGATTGTTTGTAATTCTTTATTTGTAATGTTTGATAATATTTCAGAAATACGGTTTTCTTATATACAGTTTTCAAAGGAGTGGTCACAAGGGGACCAGAGAGTAGTTTTGGCTATAATATGGTGGCCGGAATTCGACCGTAGAACTTGGTGTTCTAGCTTTATGGTATAAGTGTGGCCATAAAAACGTCTTTTGTGGATTTTAGGACGTGTCAATAATTAGTCACAATTATTGACCGTTTTTGACACTTTTGTAAAAAACAATTTAGGTTTATGATTTGAAGAGATTAAAATCCCTAAGAGTTCATTTTAATCTAAAAATGTATCTTTAATACATTCAATTTAACTCGTAGACTTTAGACATGAATCTGTACCCAGACTCGATTTATGAAATCGAGCCCTATTAGCAAATTTTCATTATCAACATTCATTTTTCAATAGCTTGAAATAATATTCAGCCAATTTGCTATACAATTAAAAAAACAAGAAAACGAATTTAAAGGCATTTAATGAGGATAAAAAACAAAAAGTTGCGAAAATTACCTCCAGTTAAACATACAAAAGTGCAATAATAAGATGAAATTAATATATATTTGCAATTACCTCATATAAAATTTTAAATGATTTTCTATCGCTTTGTCTAATAATAATTAAATGTTTTTACAAATTTTTTTTGTAAAATGACTCTTAAATTATTTTGGAATCTTATTTCTCGTGATGAGAAAGCTAGAGAGACAGAGACACGCCCACGCATGAACCTCTCACTGATTCTTATGTTCGTAATCAGTATTCCGGAAGTTTTGACTTCTAGAAATGCTTCATTTTAACCGGAGGCCATTTTTCACAAATAATACGAACAGAAATCTTGAAATTAAAAAAACTCAAGCGGTATTTATTTTTGCAAAACAACTAGTTGAAATTGTTACCATGAATCACACGGTTACAAAAAAAAACGTGGTAGATCACTTTTTCGTTGCTGTCACTGTCAAAAAAGATGTTGCCCATCCCACCGTTATTGGATATGATGGCTTGTTTTTTTGTTATCAAGCCATTTTTGTTACTTCATTCGGCTTTGCTGGCACTTTTACCAAGAAGAAATAATTTATAACAAAAATAAAGAAAACGTAAGGCGTGCTATTTCATTTACTTTATGCGGTACTGTAGTTAATTTGATAAATAATATAAATTGTATACAGAGACTCATTATTTTTCAAATAAGCTAGCGTGACAATTAAAACAATTTACCTTTATGACAAAAACTTCTTTTTGGCCAACCTTATAACTTGAATAAACGGTCACGTGATAATTTTCGGGCTATCTTGTAATGGAATAGAAGTCTTCGAAAATTTTAACGATTCTTTCAAGGGATCTTCGAGATAATTTGAGTACTTTTCGAAAAAAACATAGTACTGATATACGGTAATTCAAAAAAGTTCTCAAATTACATAAAAATAACTTTGGAATGAAATTTAGGTGTTTTTAAGACTTTTTTCCAATGACACCAAAGTCCGAATAAAATCAGTTGACGAAATAATTCGAAAATAAGGTTTGAAATATTTCATAAATAAATCCTTATTTCCCGAGAAATAAGATCACGTGACATGTTTGGAAAATATTATAATGTTCAAAACTCTTAAATTAGGTGTTTATTGACCTTAAATTTTTTTCGGCGTAATTTGATCACTATTTGTTTACTTGAAGCAAAACCTTATTTCCTAACTTGAAGGTCACGTGATTGTTTTTGAACTTTGGGGTGGTGGAAAAAAAGGCTTAAAAACTTCTAAAGAACCTTTTCACTTTTTTAAGAGGATTTAAGCTTTTTGATAAAATATGTACTATTTTTCCCGACCTATCATCGAATATACGGTCACTGTTCATTCGGCGATGGTGTAATGGAAAAAATGTCTTAAAATTTTTTCTGATCACTAATTAATTGTAATTTAAACTTTTGCAAACTAAGTACTGGTAATACAGAAAATTTCAAAAAAAGACGCACAACGTCATTTCTTTTCAAAGTTTTCAGATAAACTTTATAATATCTGTCTTTAATAGATTATGCGTCGGAATGCGATTACAATGGTGTCTATGGCGCGCTCCCATAAATCGGTCTACGAGTAATCGTATTTTCGAGCTACTATTTCGATTTCTGATGAAGTTTTTTACGCCGTTCTAGAATCGACGATTGGAAGCGACTACGATTGGCGAGTCGTGGTTGTTAGTTGTACTATTTGGTACGCTAAGCACGCCCGTGCTTCCGTACGCGTAGGAAGGTTGGGGGTTCGTGTTTGGTGAGTAATTTTGGGGTTTAATGGGTGGGTGTTGCGGGAGTGGTTAGTCGGTTGGACCCAAATTGGTTGTGATTATGAGTTTTGTGGGTTAGGACAAAACGCTGATCGCGTCGTGGTATGTTTATTGCCGTTCATTATGGGGGGGTGGGGGTTTGAGCGAATTTCCGCGACTGCGATGTTTGAGCAATAACTTATGCCGCCATGAGGTGCGTCGAGTAACGGAGAGTGGAGTCGGTGCAAAATCATGACGCGGCTCTAGTAGGGATGGTTGCAGTGTGAGTGGGTGGAGTTGGTTTAACTTCTTAAAGATGGTGGGCGTCGACTCGTGTGGAGCTTTGGGGGCGTGTGCCGGGGTGGGTCATTGAGTATGGGGGGGGGGTGGGGGGGGGAAGGGACGCTGTGTGCGGAGCTGCTGTGTGTAAAGCGCGGTTAGGGGTGTTGAGGGGGGTTTTATTGAGTTTTTTGTTTTATAGTTGGCGATCGGGTGTACAGAGAAGGCTCAGAGAGGGTGGTGAGGTGTTGTCAGATAGGTAAGCTCGTCGGGGATACTGGACGCTCTATAGAGGCTTATGTCGCAATGTGGATTTAGAGTGTGTGCTATCGACTCTGGTGCTCCAGGCGGGGTCTGGTATGGTGTGGGATGTTGCGCGTAAGGCGCACACTAGTAGCAGCGGAGATGCATGTGGGACTGTGGCGGGTGTGTGTGTGCGAGCACAGTGTGTTTCATTCAGACGTTGTTAGGTTTGGTATGCGTTAGCACGGTCGCGTGCTTTCCGTACGCCGAGGTTTGCCCTAGAGTAAAAAATAGATTAATGGTGGTCGGGACCAGATTTGGGTTACGAATGGACGTTGTGTGTGTTTCGCCGTCCCACGCTGAAGCGGTTGACCGTGCGTACAGTGTAGTAGTGAGGGACTAAAATAAAGTTCCGAGTTGGCCAATTTGGAGTACGGAAAGCACGAGTTCGTGCTGCACGACCCCTAATGATCATTATTAATTTAATGATGTACACAATTTATACAAAGTTGAAATATCATTTATAAATATTGAGGATACTCCAGGCATTTCCCTGAGTTTGTCTCACAGCTTCTCTATTGTCTGTGACTGGGGTGGGGTGAATTGAAGGTGCCTGCGAGTGGAAGAGGGAGTGGAGTCTTTGCAAGCGAAGTGGTGAGGGGAAGTGTTGCGGGGTCTGGTAGAATAGAGAGAGGAGATGCTGCGAGTGTCGGGGTAGGCGGAGCGTGAGATATGATGGGGGGGTGTGATTTCTAGTATAATCGATTAAGTGGAGCGATGGTTTTTTTTTGCGGCCGCGGTTGCAACTTTCAATTCGGCTTTAAAAATCCGGGTGAATATGAGTGTTGCGTGATCTGTTTCGTTATGAGAAATAATCTATGGTGCGTTGCGACTCAATATCCGTAAGTTAATCACGCTTAACTCGTGATCTTTAGACATGAACTGGTTTCGTACCCAGACGTCGGGAGTTTAGCACCGAGCTAGTTGCTCCATCTTTATAAATCGTGTTGCTGTGTTTTTTGTTGTCTTATAGGAGTGGTAGTTTCGGTGGGTGATCGATATCGATGTCAGTGGGGTTTCGATCGGCTTATAGTTATTCAGGTACATTTCGTATAGCAAATTAAGTAACCTAGAGAATAAAATTTAACAATTCAGGTGGAGTTTGATTATGAAGGAATGATAATGTGATCTCATAGGTAGTATTATTTTTCGGAAAGTTTGTAAAGTTGCGTGGAAAAAGGCTTGGCAATATAGAGATGGAGGATTAGTTCGGCGTGATGGTTTAATTTGCGGGATTTACCGAATATAAACTTCAATAATGATTTTCTGAGCGTCGGTCTAAATAGTTATATGTTTCTCAATTCTTAGTGAAAGACTCTTTAATTTTGTTCAATATCATTTATTTGGTAATAACAAAGACCTTAGTCACGGCTACGCATACCCAACACCCTTTCAATGCTTCTATTTAATTATTTTCGGAAGTTTTTGACTTCCAGATATGCTCTATTTTACCCGGAGGCCAATTTTGCACAATAATACAAACGATCTGAATTAAAAAAACTCATTGGTAATTATTGGATTAATCCCCCCCCCCCCACCATTACCGATAAGAGGTAATTTGAAAAGTTCTCAAATTACATAACTTGGATGAACTTTGCGAACGTTTTAAGACTTTTTCATTACTACTATTCGATTGAATCAGGGACGAATAATTCAAAAATAAGGTGAATATGTTCATAAATAAATCCTTATTTCTCGAAAAATAAGATTCACGTGACGTGTTTTGGAAAATTTATTATGTTCAAAATCTTAAATTAGTGTTATTGGCCAAAAATTTTTTCGCGTAATTTGATATCTTTCTTC
>SCLH01000274.1:38594-83406 GCA_004367855.1 Oikopleura vanhoeffeni | reverse complement strand
TTAAGTGTGTCATGAATGACGTCATATTTTGAGATTAAATTTCTCAAATCTACTTTTTTGAAGTTTCATTAGATTGCGTTCGGTGGATTTCGCGATTCTACACATTTTGGTATTTTATTACATTTGAACTTATTGTAAAACTCCTTGTAAAACAAACAATAAAAAAAAATTCAAGTTTGATTCGAAATAGTCGTATATTTTATCGCTATTTTTGTAATTCAATCATTAAAATTCTTACCAAGTTTCATTATTTGTCGGAATTCTGGGTCTACCATAATTGTCATATTTGCCATATTGTCCTAATAAAATATTTCTCTGGATTAAAATTTATTTTTCTCAAAAATAAAACTGAAACAACTGTATAAGAACTAATAGTTGAATCCCAGGTTTTATAGCATTGTAGACCACCGAGTGTTTGAAAGTCAGGTGGCGAGTTAACTTTAAAATTAATCGGCCGTAAAGGTTATTTACTGCAATTTTATGATTGATTGTTACAATTGATATCGACCGATTAAATCGAGTGATGATATATTTTATCAGAATGGGAAAATTTTTTGAAAATTTATCTCTTGGTTCAAAAAAAAATTTTCTCCTAAAATTATCTAAATTTTATGAAATACGCTGATGATTAAAGAATTTTCTTGATTGCTTCATGATAACTGGTAGGATGTTACGAACACTTGTTGGAGCTTTTCAAACCCATTATAAATTTAACACATGGTAAAAATTGAATGATAAAATGACAAATAGTAGCATCGCAATTCAGGCGCTAAAGAGCAGATAATATTTGAAAAATCTAAAAATTTTTAAATAATTAATTTAAAAAATGCAAATTACTTAAAAGGGGGTTATATAGGCCAGAAGGACTTTTTGAAGAGCTCATAACTTTTTATTCCTTGATAACAATATTTTAGAAATATCAAGAATGGTAGTTGGTAATCTCTAAAAATATTTTTTTTTGCAAATTTCCATGATCGCATGTTGAACCAACCGGTGAATAAGGTTAACCGGGAGCAGAAATTGTTTCTTTGAGGGGATTGTGGGTGCTTCCAGCAATGTGCTGGAAAAAATAACCCCTTTTTAAAACTCAAATATTTTTTGTGAGAATTGTATATATTGTAGTTGGTAACACAAAAACAGTCAGTGTCAGAGAACATTACAATCTTTAATTTTTTATGTCACTCATTGCATATCTATCACGGCACTTGCTGGAACTTTTATGCCACTTTTTTAGCCCACATTTTTATATAATTTGGCTTTTGAAAACGACTAATCCAATTAAGTTCTTAGATAGCTCAAACTGAGCACAAATATTCAGTGTTTAATAAAATAAACTCCATTTTTTCTGAGATTACTGAAATTGTTTAATTACCAGTTTTTGTTGAAAAATTGGAAACAACGGTTTAATTCGGACCATTTTTTTGTTTAATTTATTTTTTTGAATATTTTTGCTCAGTTTGAGCTATCTAAGCACTCAATCGAATGAGTCGTTTTCAAAAGCCGAATTAAATTAAAATGTTGGCTGAAAAAGTGACATGAAACCTCAGCAAGTACCGTAATAGATATAATTATGGGCCGAAAACGTTGAATATGTACGTAAAAAAAATGATAAACAGTACTTTGGTGATAATTATTATTTTAGTATTAACTATTTTTATTTAGCTTATTTAGAGCTTATTTATCTCGACATGCTTATTTTTATAAACTAAAAAAAAATTCTTGAATCTTTAAAATACCGGAAAAATTCAGTAGACACAGTAATAACTAACTTCGAAAGAAGTTTTGATGCCCGGAAATAAACTAAAGGGAAAATAATGACAAATATCTATCGAGAATATCATTATTGCAGCTCAGATGGATTGTTTTTGGAATCCCTAGACGAATTAAGAGAAGTTTATAAAAGAAACTCTTATCCGAAACGTTTAGTTGAGTCCAAAATCAATTTATTTTCTCCAGATTTCAAAAAACCAGAACTTGTGTCATTTAAACATACTATCGTGCTAGAATATACTTCATCCCTTATTGATAGTTACATTCGTGATTTGCCCGAAAAATACAGAAATACCTACCATCATTTAAGGGGGTAGCAGCGATGTGGCAGACTGGCGGTCAATTTAACTTACGAAAATAATTAGTTAGTTTATTTTTTGTGCTTTTACGTTAGCTGACCAGAAAAAATGTGTATCAGCTCATTAAAATATTTTTATCATTTTTTATTAAAGAAGATTAAGTTCAAACTTTATATTTGAATTGTAAAATTTTCAAAAAAATTCAAACATTATTAAAATTTCACGCATTTTCACCCAAAATATTTTTTTTTTTTTTTTCTGAAATCTGTTAATAAAAACGAAAAAAATAGCCACTTTAACTTTTTCATGCATGTTTACATATTTTCTGATGCTGTTTAAAAAATCATAACATGTCATTTGTAATTTTTTGTCGACTTTTTTTAGAAATATTATGAAATTTTTCGCAAATCAGGTCCAAAATTTTTATAAATGCTTTTTTGAATTCGTTCTTGAAAAATCAGGCCGAATCAGTTGTGTTATTTCTGGTATCTATTCGATTTCCGTATTCAACGATTGAGGGTAATCGATTATCGTTCCTGAACTACTGATGAAAATTTACAACCTTGCTTGTGACACCGGTTTGTGCCATTTGGCACGCTATTTATAAAAATTTTATTATTTTTCAAAAATCTCAATTAAATTTCGGGTGTCATAGGCTACTTTTCGTTTCAAAGTCAGGAGATTTTTCATATTTAAACGCAATTGAAGGTCAATTTTTTTCCTAAAAAGCTGTTTTTCTCTTTTTTTCATGAAAAAAACTTTCATATTTAGGAAATTTTTTCATATGGATAATGATTCTCCCACTAATTAGCGCATAACACCCGAAAATGCCTGAAGTTTATAAACGTTTGCAAGAATGAACACTTTTATTGAAGATAAGAATTAAAAATAAATTTTTCACATTTTTTTTCTTTCATAAATCATTCCGAAAAAATGTACCAATCTGCCACATCGCTGCTACCCCCTTAAAATCAACATAGCAATATAGGTCTGTAAAAGTATAAAAACTATTCGGTTTCATGGCAAAAGCCAAAATTGAAAAGTTTTAAAATTTCAATGTCATTTACGGATTTACTTGCCTATGTGGTGATTTTTATAAAAACCAGACTTTCAGAATTTTAATGAACGTGTTGATGAACATCACAAACATGCATGTTCGAATATTTGTGCACATTAAGTTTCCTGTGACATTTCTAAAAATGCAGCAAAAAAATTTGTAAAGAAAATGCATAAAAAATAAGGGACCCTGTAATAAGTAGGTTTAAGTTTTTTAAGACAAAATTGGAAATTATAGGTAAAGGCTACAAAGCTGATTATTTATTCTTTTTTTGTCGAGATAAAATTTAAAGGCATTTTTTTAGTAAAACTAAATATTCTTGATAAGCTTTCGATTTATTATAATCATTTTCAAATCACGGTTTTTTGCGACTGAAAAATTGAATTTTTTTTATTTTTTTAAGAACAGTGGCGTATTTTATAAGAACAAAAATACCACAAATTAATAAACAAACTGACCTATACTTTTTTAGCATTTGGTTTGATAGTAGAAAAATTAGGAGTAATTTATGCGGTATAAATTATACCGCAAAAAAATAACACAAAATCGGTTGATTTGAAAAATTATTTAATTCTTTAAAAAGTAAAAAACTGTTTTATTCTGAAATTTCTCATTTATAACACCAATGTGCATGAAAAATGCAAACTTGTTTTACTATTTTTTTGTACTTTTCCTGAAATTTCTAGAATAACTGAAATTCATTGTTGAAATTTTAAATTTGTAAAAATCAAATCTTTGATAATGTAATAAATACGAAACGTTAGATAATACAGCCGGAGTTTTCTCGTTTACCGCGTTTTTTTTATTTTGGTGGGTAGACAGTGAAACACCGAATAAAAAAACGCGGTATGTAAACAAACTTTTTTACGTTGTTTTTTGGTTCTGCGAAAAAAAAACGCGGGGATAGGAATAAAAAAAACGCGGGGCTGAGAATAAAAAAAACGCGGGGCTGGGAATAAAAAAATCGCGGGGCACGGGATAAAAAAAGCAGGAAATGGCCAGCAAAATTTTACCTCTAGATTATTGATTAATATTTTTTTCAAAATTATGAATTAAAAAAATCTTAAAATAAATTCATAAAATGAGTATTACTGTGTAAAAAAGAGACAAATAATTAAGACAATGGATAATCCAATACGGCTGACTATCGTAGCTAGAATAGATCACCCCATTAGGAAGATAAAACTTACTAAGGAGGAATTTTGTGAATTTGGCAAGCAATTTCAAAAAATATTCTTGCGAAAAATTCCCAATAAAATTGCGGTTGTTATAAGCGTCATTTATTTTTAAAGTAAGGACAAAAATGTCGACAATCAGAAAAAAAGAAATTTCGCGTGGGCAAAACATATTAAAAAAACATGCATAACTCCAGCAAATACAACAACTGAGGAATTGGATGCAGAAATGGCCGAGTTATTGCTGGTTAAGATTTCGCCCTACTTTGACTTCAACGCCAAATAAAATTATCTCAACGCTACTACCAGAAACACCAACAATTTCTGATGACAACAAATTAAAAGCAAAAAAAATATCGCGAAACCAATTATTCAAAAAACAATAAATCACAAATTGTGAATCCTTTTTAATTGTAGTTCGATAAGTAAATAAATTTATACAACAAATAAATTATGCGCGTAATAAAAAAACGCGGGCTGAGAATAAAAAAAACGCGGGGCTGAGAATAAAAAAAACGCGGGGCTGTGAATAAAAAAAACGCGGGGAGCGGAATAAAAAAACGCCGTAAATCACGTGCTAAAATTGACTCATCGATTATCTCAAATCGAATTCAAATTTAATACGACTGTCTACCCAACGGAATAAAAAAAAAGCGAGAAAACTCAGACAATATGAAAACAATTAAATTTTAAACTTTTAGTGGTGATAACCCTACTACCGAAAATCTTGTAGAATTTGCTGGAATCACAGCCGCGAAACTAGCTGAGTTACATTCAATTCCATCAGATGCCTTTTCAACAGAGTTAGACAAAGAATATTATTTGACGAATATTTGGCCATGGAACACTAATTTGGTTGCTGACCATCTCAACCAATTTTATTTTTGGCCTGATTCAGCAAAGTGGTCAAAATTTAAAATATAAAGAAACCAAAATATTTTAGTAACAATTTGTGAGCTATGAAAACACGTTCAAAAAATTAAAAATTTATAAATTTTGTAGTGGGAATAATTTAAAAAAAATTAAGGCAATAAATTCGAGGCGCACAAGTAATTTTATAAAACCGAAAGCTTTTTTAAAAAATAAAAATATAGCTGAAACCTATTAATATGCATTCAATATACCTCAAAAACAAAAAATGTATTTAAAGCCTATTAAAATGCAAAAAATCAAAAAATCTCATTTGTTATGTTTGACTTTGAAGGGGCATATTACAAGTGTCATTTGACAAATTGAGCACGAAGCCATTTCGGTAGCAAACTTTAAATCCGTCAAAAAGGGAGTGCATTAAGTGCTGTTATTTTGAGTGTATTTAAAGCTGTTATTTTTTCCAAGCCATATCGACATTGAGATTTTTATTTTTCCCAAGCCCAAATAATCGACCAAATTGAAAGAATTTTATTTGAAAAATTACTTAAACCCCAAAATACTTCAAAAGGCGGCGGCATATCTGGCCATGAGATTGAGAGCCCTCTATTTAATAATTAACTTTTTTCGGTCACATTTTATTCAAAATTATCCGCTGTTTTTGCAATTCCTCTATCATTTTGGCTGATATTATTTCTTCCTATTCATCTTTTGTTATTTTGAAAGATAAAGCAATTGTTGTGACCCTGAATAGGGACATGAAAAAATTCAAAATGAGATTTGAACTTAAAAAAAATAAAATAAATTTCATTTTAAGGATTTTCGCCACCATGATTTTAAGATTAATTTATGTGCCAAAAAATGAAGAAAAAATTAGTCATAAATCTAAAATTTTTTGATTTTCACACTAATTGTTGCATAAAATATAAAGGATTCAGCATTTCAATTCTCATGGCAAAATACAACTGAAGTGTCCGCGATAACCTTATAATGTTAATTATAACTGTTTACTTTGAACACCTGGTAAACGTCGGAACAAACGAAGGCGGCGCGACGCGTCCCTTCACATAAAATTTCTTTGTTATTTTTTTGTCGCAACAAACTTGATAAATGGACTTTTGCCGTTGTTATAGAAGCCGAAAAAATCGCAAAAAGGTCTTTTAAACGGGCGGCAAATTATCAAGAGGTAAATTTTTTATATTATATGTGAACTAATTTCATAACCGTGTTTCTTCTCAATTTAAGAGTACGGTGGTTCCTAATTTGACTTATCTCGATAAAATATTAGGCCAAACAGGGCTTCAGGATATTTCAGATTACTTAGTTTGAGAACTAGACTTCATTTTGCGTAAAACAATGTGTCAAATTTTGTTGCATGGCATACACTCTCCCAGATCACATAAGCGAGACAGGGAGAGACCTAAGTCAAAACGGGAAAAACTATTCTCCTCCCAGGCTTTATTTTGAAATAAACCTAAATTTAAACATAACCTGTAATAATTAGTATTTAAAACTTCTGAGGAGCGCTTTTGTTCGATAAATAACTATATTTTTCTAGAAATAGCAGATAAACGCCACCTTTTTTGGACTTTGTTCATCGGAAAAATCCTATCTCCTCCTAAGGTTAAATTTCAAAATTCACTCAAATTTTTGGCAAACGGTTAGCTCTACAACAAATAAAAACTTCTGAGGAGCTCTTTTTTCAATTCGACCTGAACTCAAAATATCAATTTTTCAAGGTCACGGGAAAAAATTTTCCGGATAAAAATGTGCTTTGATTTTTCGAAAAGTAAGGCTCAAAAGAAAGCTGGGAAAACACTGAAGAGAAAGTTGGCTTAACGTCAAGTCCATAATTTTGAAGTTTTAGTGGTCAATTGAAACAAACGTATTTGTACTTAATTTTTTAAAAATCTCAGAAAAAAACAAAAAAAACTCAAAAATTTGCGAAATTTTTTCTGTTCTTAATTTTGGGTTTGTTGTGGCTTTTAAAACATGAAGCGATGATTTGGTGCATTTTAATAACAATAATATAACTGGCAGACAAATGTAGGAAAACACCATACCCTTAAGTTGACACAAATCATCTTTTTACGAATATCTCTCATAAAAAAAAATTATCGTAAAAAACGAAAAAATATATTTCATATTTTTTTCTATCAAATAAATTGTTTGTTATAAAAAGCCTTCGAATTAATATTTTTGCTAACGGATACATTGGAATTAATATGATTTTTCAAAAGTCAGGTGGCTGGATAATGGCACCGCTAGTACGTCACTGTTTTGAACTTCTGATAATGTGGGTTCAAGGAGGTTCTCAAGGTATTTTAAGCGTGAAAAAATATAATTTTATTTCATACACTTAATTAATACTTAAATGTTGATCGAATGATAATCAGGTCAGATTTGTTTCTTACTAAATTATTTCTTAACGAGAAAAATTATACTTATTAGTTTTAGTTACCCGCTTTCTCAATGTAACAAAAAAACTCTATTATAAATACAAATCAATCTAAAAAACAGGATCCGATCTATTTAAACCCTGAATTTCAAACAAAATTCGAGCCAATTTTTACTCAAATTGAACTTTGAACGCCTCTAGCAATTAAACGAAGCGAGACAAAATATCGGAAAATCGTCAAGTTAATAAATTATGTCGTGAACATTAAGTTAGACTTGTGAATAAAAAAAATGCTTATCTATGGGCGTTGTTATCTTGAACACGAACTTCCACAAAAAAAATTGAAATGTTGGGAACCCCCTTAAAGCGGGGCCTCAAATAATTGCGCTGCTTTTTTTTGCCTTCAGATGTTAAACTTATACAAACTCTAGGGAAAACGTCAATTTTAGTTTAGGGCTTTTAAAAGCGCAAACGTAAGTATAAAATATAGACATGCTTCAATAAATGTTTGGGTAATATATCGAACGATCAGTTGGTGTAAATATGACAAAATTTTAATTTGAGATTTTCGCGAATCATTTTGATGACTTTCTAAGTTTTTGTACACTACCCGCCAAATATGACGATCGTTACGAAAATAAATTCCATCATGAAATATACAATTGAGAGTTTCGAGGATTTAGTTAACTTTGTAATCAGTTGGTCACTAACCAAACTTCAATCACCAATTGTCTTTGGTAAGTTTTAACCTCTCCGAAACCTTTAATTAAGAAAGTCTCATTTTAGTTTATTATTCCAAGAGGGTTAACCCTTTGTGAGCACAGAGCCATATATTGGCTCAAGCATACCTAAACAATCCGAACAGGGCCAAAAAAGCATCGTTCTTTTCAAAGCACATTTTGAATAATTGATGCGGTTACCAAAAAAATTATTGAATTTTTTTAGATATTTGGTTCAAATATTACGGGGAGTTGATTATTAGGATTTTTTGCCCTATGTTTTAATTTCCAGATTTTTTTTCGGAACTATATCTAGTAAACTAGACATCAAATACAATTGTGAGATAGCCAGTTTTTGGGAAAGTTTTTTGTGCATGCATAGCACTTAAATAGCAAAAAATTTATTGGTATCTTAGGGACGAGATAATGTTTTGGAAGTAAAATTTGAAAATTTTTTAATTTTCCGTATTCCATAACAAAATTATTTATTAATAATACTGTTTAATAATTTAAGAAATGAAACTTGTTCACACTGTCACTTGATAACTAAGCAGAAAATAATGAAAAAAGTGTATAATTTGCTTTTATTTGGAAAAAAAAGCATTTTAAAAGAAAATAGTAATTTTTTTCAAGCAAGGGTGAAATAAAAAAGAATCAATTTTTTCTTCATAAGTTATGATTCATGAACTAATTATTTAAATATATAGCCACAATGATTTACATGAAGGAAATATCATGATTAAAGTATGGCGCAGGTACGGATCGGCAACATTTTCAAAATGAGTTGAATTTTTATTCTTGATTTTGAATCGTTGAATTGTGACGATCCCCTGTGTGTAAGAAAGTATCGAAGATCGAAATGAATTTTCATCGATTATGAACAAAATGCTGCTTTTTGGGTACATTGAGCTTGGGATATGGATATCATCTCACAAATGAGGGGAAAAGTAAGTTATTAAAATTAGATGAAGCCAACAATAAACTTTGTGCAATGAGCTGCTGATAAGGATAAACCTCATTTTTTGGGACGATTTTAAAATACGAAATTTGAAAGTCAATAATGGGTATCGATGTTTTTGAACACATCTTTTAGTAAAAAACGGTAAAGTGCGAAAAGTGACCTTTTAAGTCTCTCGGGTTCTCATGGGAGTCTGAAAAGCGGAATCAAAAATAAATTAAACTGACCGACAGCAAGGGTTTTCTTCCAGGAGGACATTTTTTGTAACGTTATCGGATGTCCGGCTGATGAAAATTAACTGGTACAGTATAGCTTACCGACGCGGAAGTGATATTTCAATGATTTTGAATCTACCAAGATGCAGCAGTTTTGGTTTTTGAAAAACGGTATTATACTAGGGGTCATAAATGACGCGCAAAGTGGCGCTAGAGTGGAATTTATAATCATGAGAAAATAATCAGCTTTCGTTTTCACTAAAAAATAAGTTCCGTTCTAGCGCCACTTTGGCGGTCACACTTATGACGCACTACTTTATAATAACGTCTCCAAAAAACCTATAAATGGTGCATCTTTTGGTATACCTATTTGTATTCAAATCATTGAAATATTACTCAACGGTACTGGAAGATTTATAGCTTTGCCGGTTAATTTTGACCATCGCCATAACGTTCCAGAAAAATTAATCCTGAAGAAACCCTTCGTTGTCGAGTCAGCTTAATTTATATTTGATACCATCTTTTTCAACTCCCATGAGAACCCGAGGAATAAAAGGTCACTTTCGCATCTTCAAACTGTTTTTTTTTTTGAAAAAAAAATTTTCCGCAAAACCAAAAGAAATCCTGAGTCTTAAAATGACAAAACAATAAAATTCTCTACAAGATGGGTCAAAAGACATGATAACCGCACTTTTGACTTTCAATTTCCTTATTTCAAAATCGTCTGGATTTTTCATTGGATTTAAAAAGTAGTGTTTTTTAAATAAAGACGAAAAAAATCAAAGATGTAAAGCGAGTAAACAGTACAGGACGTGAAAAATTTTTTCCAGGTTCCCTTACACTATATGGATTATCTATAATGGATATCCAACCAATGAAAATGCTTTGTTTTGAACGATGGCTTCTTTTTACAACACGCCATTGTTTTGTGTCTCATCACTGGTCCAATCACAGCTTCGTAAAAGATATCCAATCGTCGCGACGTAAGGGAACGATTCGCCGACAAAAGGTACACTCCTATATTTGTATGATTGAATTATTTGACTAAGAGCAGTTTTTATGTTTTTAAGCTGAAAAATGATAAAAAAACGGATGCACCATTTCAGATTCAGAAGAGTCCTTTGTTAGAATTTTGAATTGTTTTGTCGCACATGATGGTGGTGGTGTGTTTTTGTGTTGTCAATTAGTCGAAATTGAAACCAAATCAAAAATAGAATAACTTGACCGTGTATCTAATTACAGTAACTTGCTGGGTTTTTGGCCAAAATTTGTAATATAATTCGGGCTTTTGAAAACGATTCATCCGATTAAAATTCTTAGATAGCTCAAACACTGAGCACAAAATATTAAGAGACAAAAAACTAAAAAAAAGGTCAAATGAGACTATTGTTTCTTTCTTCTTTAATAAAAACTGATTATTAAAACAAATTCAGTTACTAAGAAAACATCAAAAAATGGTCCGATTTGAATTGTAGTTATTATTCACAAGATATTGTGCTGAGTTTGAGCTAGATTAAGAATTAAATCGATGAAATCGTTTTTAAAAAGCCGAATTAATATACAAATTTTTGACCTAAAACCAGCAAGTACCGTAAAGATATGCCGCGACAATGTCGCACGGTGTTCAAACATTCTAGAATTGGGAAATGACACATCTAAACTGCTCCATAGCTGAAATTTTGGGGGGATTTGAGTAATGTGCGGAAAAAAATGGCGATTAACGTGAAGAATATAAACAAAAANATTTGTTGCATAAAATATAAATGATTAGCATTTATTCTCATGCAAAATAACAACTGAAGTGTCCGATAACCTATAATGTTAATTGATACTGTTTACTTTTGAACACTTGGTAAACGTCGGACACAAACGAAGCGGCGCGACGCGTCCCTTCACTAAATTTCTTTGTTATTTTTTTGTCGCACAAACTTGATTAATGGACTTTTGCCGTTGTTATTAGAAGCCGAAAAATATCGCAAAAGGTCTTTTACGGCGGCAAATTATCAGGAGGTATTTTTTATATTTATATGTGAAACTAATTTCATTACCGTGTTTCTTCAATTTAAGGGTATGATGGTTCCTAATTTGACTTATTCTGGATAAAATATTAGCCAAACAGGGCTTCAAGGATATTATTCAGATCACTCAGTTTGTAGAACTAGCCTTCATTTTGCGTAAAACATGTGTCAAATTTTTTTGCATGCATACACTCCCAGACACATAAGCGAGACAAGGAGACCTAAGTCAAAACGGGAAAAACTATTCTCCTCCCAGGCTTTATTTTTGAAATAAACCTAAATTTTAAACATAACCTGTAATAATTAGTATTTAAACTTCTGAGGAGCGCTTTTGTTCGATAATATACTATATTTTTTCTAGAAATAGCGATAAACGCCACCGTTTTTTTTGACTTTGGTTCATCGGAAAATCCTATTCTCCTCCTAAGGTTAAATTTCAAAATTCAAGTTCAAATTTTTGGCAAAACTGGTAGCTCTAAAAAATAAAAACTTGCTGAGGGAGCCTTTTTTTTCAATTTTCGACCTGAACTCAAAATATCATATTTTTCAAGGTCACCGGGGAATAAAATTTTCCGGATAAAAATTGTTGCTTTTGATTTTTCGAAAGTAAGGCTCAAAAGGAAAGCTGGGAAAACACTGAAGAAGAAAGTTGGCTTAACGTCAAGTCATAATTTTAGAAGTTTTAGTGGTTCAATTGAAACAAACGTTATTTGTACTTAATTTTTTTAAAAATACTTCAGAAAAAAAAAAAAAAAACTCAAAAATTTGCGAAATTTTCTACTGTTCTTAATTTGGGTTTGTTTGTGGCTTTTAAAACATGAAGCGAATGATTTGGTCATTTTATAAACAATAATTAACTGTCGCAGAAAATTGTAAGGACAATACAGGTCCATACCCTTAAGTTTAGACACAAATCATCTTTTTACGATATTCTCTCATAAAAATAAATTATCGTAAAAAAACGAAAAAATATATTTCATATTTTTATCTATCAAAATAAATTGTTTGATATGCCTTCGAATTAATATTTTTGCTAACGGATACTTGGATAAAAATATGATTTTTCAAAGTCAGGTGGCTGGATATGGCCACCGCTGAGTACGTCACTGTTTTGAACTTCTGAGTATGTGGGTTAAGGAGGTTCTCAAAGGTATTTTTAAGCATGAAAAAATTTAATTTATATCAGCGAAAATATAATTTTATTTTCCATACACTTAATTAATACTTAAATTGTTGATCGAATGATAATAGGTCAGATTTGTTTCTTACTATTATTACTATTATTTCTTAACGAGAAAAAATTATACTTATTAGTTTTAGTTACCCGCTTCTCAATGTAACAAAAAAGTCATATTAATAAATACAAATCAATCTAAAAAACAGGATCCATCTATTTAAACCCTGAATTTCACGAATTTCGAGCCAATTTTTACTCAAATTGAACTTTGAACGCCTCTAGCAATTAAACGAGACAAAATATGGAAAATCGGTCAAGTTTATAATTATGTCGTGAACATTAATTAGACTCTGTGAATAAAAAAATGCTAATCTATGCGTTGTTATCTGAAACGAACTTCCACAAAAACAATTGAAATGTTGGGAACCCCCTTAAAGCGCGGGCCTCAATAAATTGCGCTCTTTTTTTTGCCTCAGATGTTAAACTTTATACAAACTCTAGGGAAAACGGCATTTTAGTTTAGCGTTTTAAGCGCAATCGTAAGTATAAAATATAAGACATGGCTTCAAATAAATGATTTGGGTAATATATTCGAACGATCAGTTGGTGTAAATATGACAAAATTTTAAATTTGAGATTTTTCGCGAATATTTTGATGACTTTCTTAAGTTTTTGGTACACTACCCGCCAAATATGACGATCGTTACGAAAATAATCCGATCAATGGAAATATACAAATTGAGAGTTTCGAGGATTTAGTTAACTTTGTAGATCAGTTGGTCACTAACCAAACTTCATCACCAATTGTCTTTTGGTAAGTTTTAACTCTCCGAAACCTTTAAATTAAGAAAAGTCTTATTTTAGTTTATTATTCCAAGAGGGTTAACCCTTGTGAGCACAGAGCCAATATATTGGCTCAAGCATACCTCAAACAATCCGAACAGGGCCAAAAAAGCATCGTTCTTTTCAAACACATTTTGAATAATTGATGCGGTTACAAAAAAATTATTGAATTTTTTTAGATATTTGGTTCAAATATTACGGGGAGTTGATTTATTAGGATTTTTCGCCTATATTTTAATTCCAGTTTTTTTTTCGGAACTATAGTCTAGTAACTAGACATCAAATACAATTGTGAGATTAGCCAGTTTTTGGGAAAGTCTTTTGTGCATGCATAGCACTTAAAATACAAATTTATTGGTATCTAGGGACAGATAATGTTTTTTGGAAGTGAAATTTGAAAATTTTTAATTTACGTATTCCATAACAAAATTTATTTATTATAATAATGTTAATAATTTAAGCAATGAAAACTTGTTCACACTGTCACTTGATAACTAAGCCAAAAATAATGAAAAAAGTGTATAAATTTGCTTTTATTTGGAAAAAAAACAATTTTTAAAAGAAAATAGTAATTTTTTCACAAGGGTGAATAAAAAAGAAATCAATTTTTTCTTCATAAGTTATGATTCATAACTAATTATTAAATATATAGCCACAATGATTTACATGAAGGAAATATCATGATTAAAGATGGCGCAGGTACGGATCGGCACATTTCAAAATGAGTTGATTTTATCTTGATTTTGAAATCGTTGAATTGTGACGATCCCTGTGTGTAGAAAGTATCGAAGATCGAATGATTTTCATCGATTATGACAATGCTGCTTTTGGGTACAGAGCTTGGGATATTGGATATCATCTCACAAAATGGGGAAAAGTAAGTTATTAAAATTAAGATGAAAGCCAACAATAAACTTTGTGCATGAGCTGCTCGATAAGGATAAACCTCATTTTTTTGGGACGATTTTAAATAAGAAATTTTGAAAGTCAATAATGGGTATCGATGTTTTTGACACATCTTTTAGTAAAAAACGGTTTAAAGGTGCGAAAAGTGACCTTTTAGTCTTCGGGTTCTCATGGGAGTTGAAAAGCGGAATCAAAAATAAATTAAACTGACTAAACTGGCAAAGGGTTTTCTCCAGGAGGACATTTTTTTGTAACGTTATCGGATGTACCGGCTGATGAAAATTAACTGGTAAAGTATAGCTTCCGGTACCGGAAGTGATATTTCAATGATTTGAATCTACCAAAAGATGCACAGTTATTGGTTTTTTGAAAACGGTATTATAAACTAGGGGTCATAAATGACCGCAAAGTGGCGCTAGAGTGGAATTTATATCATGAGAAAATATCACTTTCGGTTTTCACTAAAAATATAAGTTCCGTTCTAGCGCCACTTTGCGGTCACTTATGACCACTACTTTATAATAACGTCTCCAGAAACCCTATAAATGTGCATCTTTTGGTATACTATTTGTATTCAAATCATTGAAATATTACTAACGGTACTGGAAGTTATACTTTGCCGGTTAATTTTGACCAGCCGGTACATCCCATAACGTTCCAGAAAAATTAATCCTGAAGAAACCCTTCGTTGTCGAGTCAGCTTAATTTATATTTGATACCTCTTTTTCAACTCCCATGAGAACCCGAGGACTAAAAGGTCACTTTTCGCATCTTCAAACTGTTTTTTTTGTTGAAAAAAATCGCAAAACCAAAGAAAATCCTGAGTCTTAAAATGACAACAATAAAATTCTCTACAAGATGGGTCAAAGACATCGATACCCACTTTTGACTTTCAAAATTTCTTATTTCAAATCGTCTGGATTTTTCATTGGATTTAAAAAGTAGTGTTTTTTAATAAAGACGAAAAAATCAAAGATGTAAACGAGTAAACAGTACAGGACGTGAAAATTTTTCCAGGATCGTTCCTTACAACTTTATGGATTATCTATAATGGATACTCCCACCAATGAAAATGCTTTGTTTTGAACGATGGCTTCTTTTTTAAAACAAGCCATTGTTTGTGTCTCATCACTGGTCAATCACAGCTTCGTAAAAGTATCCAACTCGTCGCGACGTAAGGGAACGATTCCCGACAAATGGTACATCCTATATTTGTATGATTGAAATTATTTGACTATAGCAGTTTTTATGTTTTTAGCTGAAAAATGATAAAAAACGGATGACCATTTCAGATTCAAGAAAGGTCCTTTGTTAGAATTTTGAATTGTTTTTGTCGCACTTGTGTCACACAAGTTGTGTTGTCAATTAGTCGAAATTGAAACCAATCAAAATAGATAATCTTGACCGTGTATCTATTACAGTACTTGCTGGGCTTTTTAGCCAAAATTTGTATATAATTCGGCTTTTGAAAACGATTTATCCGATTAAATTCTTAGATAGCTCAAACTGAGCACAAATATTAAGAGACAAATAAACTAAAAAAAAGGTCAAAATGAGACTATTGTTTCTTTCTTCTTTAATAAAAACTGATTATTAAACAAATTCAGTTATCTAAGAAAACATCAAAAAAGGTCCGATTTGGAATTGTAGTTTATTATTCACAAGATATTTGTGCTCAGTTTGAGCTATTTAAGAATTAAATCGGATGAATCGTTTTCAAAAGCCGAATTATATACAAATTTTGGCTAAAAAACCCAGCAAGTACCGTAATAGATATGCCGCGACATGTCGCACGGTGTTCAACATTCTCAGAATTGGAAATGACATCTAAATTGCTCCAATTTAGCTGAAATTTTGGGGATTTTGAGTAATGTGCGGAAAAAAATGCGATTAAAACTGAAAACTTTTGAAAATTTATAAAACTAAAATTACAGTTCGTTCTATTTTCTTTTGGCGTTGAATTTGGTACCAATTTTAGGTATCATAATTAATGATTTAAGCTCTGCCAATCAGCGATTTTGAAAATTTTCAATAGTTTTCAGTTTAAATCGCATTTTTTCCCGCACATTACTCAAAATTCCCAAAATCTCAGCTTAATTGGAGCAAGTTTAGGTGTAATTTCCAATTCTGAGAATGTTGAACACCGTGTGTCGTCTTCCGTGCAAACTTTAAGAATATTTTATCGGCATATTTTGATGACAATTAATATACAAGTATATTTGATTTACGACAAATATAAAAAAACTCGTCAATTTTTTTAAGTTAAAAAAGGCTTATTGTCAATAAGTTATTAAGCAGCTCATGTTCAGTCTGATAAGGAAAGTTCAGACTGAATCATAATTTATCTTATTTTAGTCTCCAACTGTTGAAGAACAAATCAGTTTCCTGACTAATTATGCGAATGCTTTTAATGCTATCGAATCAAACAGCTATGTTTTAACAGTAGAACAATTATTTGATGAATTAAATTGCCACATGACAGCGGATAAAAAAAATTTAATTGTTTTTGGTAATTGTCAAAAACCAGTTAGTGCTGGCCTCATGTTTCTTGGGTTTTACGGAAAAATTATTACGAAAAATTTTTGTCCAAATTTTTTCCTGATGGAAAATTGTCTCCTCCTTGAAAATATCCCAAAATGGCTTAAATGATCTCTAATTTCACTCAAAAATGGCTCATTTTAGGTCTTTGAAGTCTCCTGGTCGCCGAAAACGTCTGTGGGATGCGAGACTACCACCATGGTAATTTGTTTGGTCGAATTAGTCTGATCAACATTTAAAAAAAAACGCACAGTATCCCCTTAACCATTACACACGAATCGTACAATATTATACAAAAGTGCATTTTTTAAACCCAAGAATTCGATGTAGAATTTAACCGCTTAATATTTTTTTGATGCGATTCACAAATGAATTACACAAATTGTCTGAAATTTCAATATCGACTTTCCAAACTAGATATGCATCCGCTCCGTTTCGGACTGAGAGCGGGCGAAGACGTACAAAACAGAAAAGAGTTTTGAGCCCTCTCTTAAAGTTGAGCCCCGCTCATACACAATAGCTGTAGAAGTCCCTGAATGTATGAAATATTTTCGATCGAAAATGATCACAGGACGATATACAAATTGCGTACGAGGATTAAGGATTATTGTTAAATTAAACGATATGTCAATGGCATAATCTGTCAAATGAAGAGCGTTCTCATAAGAATGAAAGAAGGCGTTTTTTCTTGAATAGCCTTTGTCCTTCCCAAAAACTGACAATTGACATAAAACTGAATTATTTATAATGTTTTGAACTCCACTCACTGTAGTAGCAAAATTTCAAGAAACAAAACTGAACGTTTTCGAAATTTAATACAGACCAGTACTTTGTTCACACATGGGATTATAAAGTTGGTGTAGCCGGGAAATTAAAAAAATCACAAAAAACAACTTGAAATACAAACACCAAGGAAATTAGAAGAAAACGATGATTGATAAAACTCGGAATAAAAGTAAATTAAACCTGAACTTAACCGAGATACAATATTTCTCTATAAATTATATCTCCTGAAGTAAATCAATCGCAGCTTTTACTCTGATTTTAGTATTTTTTTATGATATTTGATTTCGATCTGTTTGTGAATGAACACAAACACCATCGGCTCGGTCGCTGATATCCGGGTCGTCTGCGTGATACAGACGCTTTACGAAGATTCTACCCAGCTGACAAAGCGGCCTTCCGAATCTCTAGTCACCCTGTTCAAATAATCCATATATTATGTTTTGATAATTATGATGTAAATAAACGACGAACCAAATATTTGCGCTTTTGTGCTCTTTAGTCGCCTCAAATAACATTTGTAGTTTCAACAAATATTACATAACCAAAAATGTCATTTCATAGATGTGAAATCTAAAACAATTTATTTTTATCTATTTGAAGCAGAATACAACACACCTTAGAGGAAAAAACGAGAGAATTTTTGAAAAAGTTAGAGTTTACAAAACCCTCGTTACTCCCAATAATAACTAATGCAGTAAAATAATGAAGAAATATGCTTGTAGTTAGGGTAATTATTTACCATCTTTTATAATGTAATAAAAACATAATTGAAAATGTCTGAGTTTTATATCATAGACAGAAATCATCGAAAAATGTTGACTGTTTAAATCGCTGAAGGAGTGTTGCTTTTGAAGCCCTTTCAAAATTGAGAAAATATACTACTTTTAATAAAAAGATCAGAGTTGAAAGAATTTTGTTTGAACTTCTTAATAAGCGTAACTTTCGAGATCGGATGTGTGATAGTGATTTATGTTTTTTGAAAAAGGGCTTGTACAATATATACATATAAAGTGTGGCAATGGAATAAGAAAATTATTGGTGTTAAGTGGTGTAAGGGCCTCGGTGCATTTTGACAGATTTGCGACTTTTCGATTTGTTCTTTTTCTCCGTGAAAGAAAACCTTCTTTTTTCAACTTAAACATTCTTGAGAATGAAAACTTTTTTGAACGAAAAGTGGCCACTTTGAGCTTACTTCGTTAAATCTCTTTCTTCAGATCGATTATCTTACTTTAATACTTTAATTTATTATAAATTGAAAAAAAAGGAAAAAACGACCCGAAATTCGTAGCACATCGAGAAATATTTGTATTCAGCCGATTTCTATTATAAACATAAAATTATTTTAAATCGGTGATGGGTCGGCTTACCAAGTTGTGGGCAAAGTTGTCGGTGTTATAATTTTTTTTCATTCTGGATATAATAGAGGCCTTCCATTGGATTGTTGGCGCAATACCGTAGTTCGTTTCAAAATAATGTTACGATTCAAGTAGTAAGTAACAAGAGCTAAGAGATACATAAATCACAAGAGAACATATTATGAAGAAACAAAATGGATCATTCTCAAATTTTTAGCCAGATGATTTCGAAAAAAATGTTTGAAAAAACAATTTTAAACAGAGAAAGAGAGAAAAAATTTTTAAAAGTATTCAAATGAGTATGAGCCAAAAATCCCAAATAAAATGTCATTTGAATTTTCAAGAGATGCATGATATAACACACGCACTCAACGCTGGTCCAGCTCTAATGCTGTCGAACAGCTGAAAGTTTTCTGTAAAAAGAGGCAATAAACGAAAATTCTGTAGTTAGCAAAAGTTCCGTGGAGGTATGAAAAGACCTTGATGGTATACGTCCTTTTCACTTTGGTTAGAATGCGTAGCCCCACTACTACCTTATTAACGTTATGATGTTAACGGTTTCGGTGCTACGCATTCTAACCAAAAAGTGATAAAGGGATATTGAGAAGAATATATAAACTCAGTAAAAAGTTTTTCATCAAGAGTCCATATCCGTATCTGTCAAAATGCACCGAGGCCCTTAAAGAAAACGAGAGAAGAGGGCAACGACAGCTAGGGAAAGGGAAGGAAAGAAAGGAACGGAAAAGCCTGGGGAGTCAGTGGCCAGTGGGGACGTTCCCTTTTCCTAGCCTGCTAGAGACTGATTATCACGTTTTTTCTCTTTCAATCTTTCTACGTATGACCTGATTTTTTCAGATCCATATTTTTACTTTATAAAGGAAAGCTTAGGGATGATTCTATTACTTTGGTGATGAGGAAATACAGCATGTCACATTTTTGCTCCCGTTCTTGATTTTTGCACAATTAACTATCCGCCAATTAAGAATGGGAGCAAAAATTTGACACCCTGTATGTCAAATTGAAAACCACCATACCAGATAAACTTCAGTGGGTGAGACCAATGAGATAGTATATCCCTTTATCACTTTTTGGTTAGAATGCGTAGCCACTACTCCTTTTAACGTGTGATTTTAACGTTGTGGCTACGCATTCTAACCAAAAAGTGATAAAGGGATATCTGAGATAGTACATTTTTTGTTTTTAATCCACTTAAAAGCCATATGTTTTATTCGAGCAAGCCTTGGCTCTAGATGCGTTCTTTGGATTTGATGGAACATTATATTTTGCCGATGCTTTGGATTTCTATTTACGTGCATATGCCGATGGATCACGTAAGAGGCGTTTAGTTTTCGAGCAACCCTGTAAAACCTGATTTGTGACATTTTGAAATGTATTTTGTAGGCAGAATAGATAGTAAATTCGGATACAGACCAACTATATCGATACCTCTAGCTTTCAAAACCTTTTGTAAGATATTTCTAAGTCGAAATATCTCAACCTACGCATATAATCACCAATTTAAAAAGGGTCCCAAAAATCATTAAGAAGGGATGCCTTTGTTCGAGCGTTATGCGATTGGCATTATTCGTATTAAGTTCTTTGCTGCCAGACAATGCCAGCAAATCTGTAGGTTTTTTTTTATTTTGTCAGAAATAACTTGATTTAAGGACCTTCAGTTAAAAAAATGATTTCTATAATGTTTATACAATTATAAATTATAATTAGAAATACATTTTATTGAAGGAAAAGGCGAGAAAAACAACTTTGTATGTTGCGTTTTTTGCTTCAATTTCCTCCCACAGCCGCAAACATTTTCGAAAATTTCACAATTTTCTCACAAATAAATATATTTAAAAAAAATGCCATTATTTTGTTTCTAGAGGCGCGTCTGGCCCAGACTCTGGGAGTTAATTTTTATCTTTAAAATCTTAAAATTGGCTGAATTTACATAAAAAATGACCTGAAACGTGTAAAACACAAAGATTTTATAATGTTGATAGAAACGAAACGTTAGAAAACAAAATGAAAACTAAATGTTTTTTAGTTCGATGTCTTGGGCGATCTCTCCCAATTCAAGCCCCGATTGTAACAGAGACAACTCAAGCGACAACTGGAGCGACGACTCAAAAGACAACTACAGAACCAATTGACAATCATGCTGGAAAAACAAAACTTAATTTTACATTTTTTTCACTTTTGCTTTTAGTAACAAAATGGTAATCAAAAATAAATGAAAGTCCCAAATTCTTAATTTAAAGTTATCATGAGAAAAAATGCAATTTGAACCGATCGATTTCAGAAAAATTTCAGTTTGATTATTCGTCGACTTTAAATTGTGATTTACCGCCTGAGTTTCAAGTGGCAAAGAAACCAAAAATGAAACGTTGTACTAAATTCGATATACATACAAATTGGTACAAAAACTTCTAGAAATAACTGTATATTCGTTTCAGGAAATTTTCAAACTTTTTACCATCTCAACCCTTGAACGCACCAAAAAAAGTGGAAGTTCCAAAGCCTCATTTGAAGCACAACTTTGAGTGCTCAATGAGCACTGCTCATACTGTGATACACATCGGATTTATCTCTTATTAAACTAATGTTAAAACAGAAGGCCCATAGTTTTAAAAAAAATCATGAAATATTTTTATTAATTGGTAGAAAATGCGTGTCGAAAACCACCGTTTTGATACCATTGTGTATAATACAATTTGGCTGAACTTAACTTTTTACAAAAAATTTTCTTGTTAATTTTCTGCTTAATAATCTAGGGTTTAATAAAGTTTAATCATTATTTTCTTCAAAGAATTGCCAAATATTCTCTAATATATTTTTATCGATCAATGAGGTTTGAAGACAATGAAGGTTGTGAATAGGGGATATATGTTTCTCCAGATTTGTCACATGTTGAAAAAAAGATTTTTCTAAGTGTTCAAAATCATAGCCTGCATTTATAAATCAGACGGGGAAATTTACAGAAATAATTTATTTTCGATGGATATTAAAGTATTCATGTTCTTTAGTATTTTGTTCAATCAATTCACTTTCGATTCGGTCCTTCATTGTGAGCCTGGTTGTCCAAAATTTAACTGAAATAAAAGTTACGGCTTAATTTTTAAATGTTTATACTATAGTAATACTTATAATATATAATTAAGTTCAATTAATCAACCTTTGATATTCCCAAAAAGTCAAAAATGGTATTTTTCGAAATTTCAAAGTCACTCAAAAAACGGTCACTGCAAATGGGTTGACCTCCACAAAACACGCTCGATCAACTTACTTTTTGACATTTCTGTCCAACATTAAATAGTTATATCAAATTAAAGAATTAATAATTTCCTTAAAAATTCAAAAATACACTTGGCGATAACTTTTTCGAATTTTTTCTTGTATGAAAAATAAAAAAAACAATTTTGGGATATCCCTTTATCACTTTTTGGTTAGAATGCGTAGCCACATCGTTAAAATCACACGTTAAAAGGAGTAGTGGTTATGCATTCTAACCAAAAAGTGATAAAGGGATATAAAATTATTAAAAAAACCTTGTTTGGAAAGTTTATTTCAAACAAAACTATTTTTTATAATATTTTTTGATATACGCATGCAATTTTGAGTAAAAAAGCAATTAAAATTTTATCGTTATTTTACCTTTGCCTGCAATTGATTTTTTGGAAGGTTTCGTCGGAGTCATTGCAATACGAATCGAATTAACTTGATTTGGTTTGACCGATTCTTTCAGTGATTTTCCCTTAGTATCCGTCACTATCCTCTTAGTACTTCTCGAAATAATCACTGGTTGTCTTGTATTTGAGATTGTTCCCTTAGCCTGCGAGGGGTTAAATTTTTTCGATGGGTTAAATCCAAAATCCTCATCAGGTCGAGTGGAGTCCGTCAAAGGTCGGTTTTCGTGAAGAGTTTGTAAGGGTAGGGAAAACGCGGTTTGGATCAATCTTTTTTTCTTATTTTTATTTTGTTCTACGGATGCTTTTTGAGGTGCTCGATTGATTATAAATCTATCTCCACTTCCAATATAATTAAGACCACGGTCCAAACTAAAAATAATTTGTCAATTTTTTGATAAAATTTTGGAGCATTTAGTGATATTTGCGATAACCGTCTCGACCTAGATTTTCATCTGCAAAATATATCAACTGAAATCTTGAAAAATATTTAAATTAATTTTTAGACTTATCGAGAAAAATATCAATTTTTTCGGAAAGATTTTTTACCTGTACTTTAAAGTGTTTCAAATTTGTTACCGATAAAGACAAGAAAAACATTATCAAATAAATCTCGATAAATAATTTTTCAATTTTTTTTTCTTTTTTTTTGCTACCATGCAGTTTAAGGTAAATGGTAGATAGTAATATATATTCTTTAATTTTGAGTCACCAAAAATGTATACCCCGTAAAAATTTTAATCGATACTCATTTTCAATTCCTTATTTCAAATCGTCAAATAGTTTTTCTAAAAACCACGTGATATATCAGAAAAATTCAAACTTAATTATCGGTAAATAAATCGGTCTGTTTATCTTTAAAATATCGATTTTATCACTTAACTGTCAGATTAGGACGCTTACCTTAAAGTTCTTGGTGTTTTTCCGCAGAGATCAATACAAACAATATCGTCACCATCTTCGACGCGATTTCCAATTTGAAGATAATCTAAAAAAAGCAAATAAAAAAGTGGAACAAATTGATATAATCGGTTTATGGGGGTGGAGGGAGCTAATTCACTTAGTTTATTTTTCTATGGAAATAGAACAATCAAAATATTTTTTATGCGAATCGAGTCTTAAATTTTCAGGAAATTTTTTGTTGACTTATCCCCTGTTTTTTATAAATACGGTTCCAGCTCAAAATTTGTCTCAGAATAAAAACAAAACATAAAATTTTGGGGTCAAGGGTGAGATGCAAAATAAGTCCAAATGGAAATAGCTTAAATTGACATCATAACTTTTTTCAATTAACAGTATTTTGAGATTGTGTTCGAAATACAATTTAAAATCGTATGTCACAAAAAAATATACTATAAAATGAGTGACCTTCAAAGGGGTCATCGACTGTGATTTATTTTTCACTGTTGCATTTTGTCAATTTCCTCGGAAAATTCAACACTTGGTATTTGTGAAATTTTTTCTCGTCCTATTTTGCCACATGCATACTGTATCAACAAAAGACACCGACTTGATGGTGAAATTGTTATCAAGACACTTTTTGACAATGTGAGACTTAGACTTTTAGTAAAACCCTTCAAATTATTCGAAAGGAGCAAATAAAATAAAACTGGAACAAATTTTAATAATCGGTTTAGGTGGATAATGGAAAATAACAAAATTGGATTAAACGCCTAATTTAATTTTTGAGTAAAAAAATTCTTGTTCTATTGTTTGAGAGCCAAATCCGGGATTAAATGAAATTGAAAAATAAGGAGCAATTATGCTTGAGGAGTTGGTACAAAAAGGTAGAGCTTATCTTTAATTATAAAGTTTATATTGAAAACTTACACGGAAATTTATCAAATTGTGGTTACCCTCAAAATACAAATACAAAAAAATCTCGCATAGTTATTTTTGTCCATATTTGGAAAACATAATATTAAATTAAAAAGGATTGTATGAAATTTATTTTCTCACAATTACTTTCATCATTTTATGGAACAATACTGTTTACACAGGCCTCATTGTACGTATCGGGGAAACTCAATGATTTTATTTTTAACTTTGAAAAATATTATTTTTGAGCTCGAAATTCGGAGAATTTTCACTTTTCTTAAAGCTATCAGATTTGCTAAACAATTTTTTTGTAATTGTTGACCGAAATAAGTCTGAGGGTTTAAGTAGCAAAAAAATGGGTATAGTTAATCGTCGTCCATAAAATTGATTAAAATTAAAGAAAAAACTGCTCTTATCAACATCAGAATTGACCCTTCTGTCATGCCATAAATTTGATGAAAAATCAAAAAAAAATCTGGAAGAAGAATAAGGCATCTGATAGGGCTTTTAATTATTTAAAACAATAACCTCTTAAAATAACAAAAGATAATCGTAATCGTAAAACTATTTTGACGTACTTTATAGTCAGTCATGCGGGAAATTATTGGAAATGATCTTGTTTTTTATGTATTTTATTCCAAAAAAATATTTATAATAATTTTAAGGGTTTTCGACTCGGTTTTAATCAGCACTTTTTAGACTAATTCTTGATTATTTTACGCTCATATAAACTAAAGTGGACTCCAATAATTTTATGATGGCATTTATTTTTTTTTGAAATCCAAGAGTAAAATTATTTTGAAAATTTGATTTTAACTGACAAAAACCGTCGAGTACCCCCTTAATCAAGATATTTATTATATATATTACGGGGCCTCTTGGTTGTTTTTTACTAAATTTTTAGCCAACATTTTTATATAATTTGGCTTTTGAAAACAACTCATCCGATTACATTTTTAGATAGCTCAAACTNAAATCCGACCATTGTTTCCAATTTTTTAAAGAAAAACTAATAATTAAACAATTTCAGTTATCTCAAAAAAAATTCCAATTTTTTCATTTTATTATTTACAAGATATTTGTGGTCAGTTTCCGCTATCTAAGAATGTAATCGAATGAGTTGTTTCCAAAAGCCGAATTATATAAAAATATTGGCTAAAAATCTAGTAAAAAACGACCAAGAGGCCGCGTAATAGATATACAATCCAAAATTATGTATAAATATTTTCGTTTTTTCGAAAATTCTTTAAGTTCCTAGTTTTTAGTTATTTTCATCCATAGAAAATCCAAGAAAGCATACAAATAGGCATAAATTCATTGTTCGAAAAAGCATGTTTTCACGAGTTTTCAAGATTAATTTTTTTTTGAAACGTAAAGCCAAAAAAGGGCTTGACAAATGTATGGGTTGCTTGGTTAAAGTTTCTTTTGTTTCCTGACAAACAAAAAGTACATCAAAACTATTTTTGGAACCTTTGCGCCCTTAAAAATTGCTGAGGCGGATAAAGAACTAAGTATGCAAAAGTTGTATATTCAGACGGAGCAGAGTCAGTGTTTTGTTGGAAACATCCGCATATCCTTTAAAGTGTTTGTTAACTTTTTTAAGAGGTCGTCGGCGTAAAGATTAAATTATAATTGTTGTCTCAAACAGGAGTTTAGGGAAAACTTAAAAATAATAAATAAGCATAGATAGAATATTCAGCAAATTTCACTCATGCCAAAAATGAAAATTTTTGACAATTGGCAAAATTTTTTTGTCGTTTTTAAGGTCAAATTTGATTCAAAATTTTATTCGATGATTTAAATTTCAAAAACAAACTTTCAAATTTAAATTTCGGGTATTTGAAAGTCAAAATCATAAGTTAGTTTTTTGAGGGTCAAATTTCATTAAAAACTCTTTTTACGATGAAATTTCAACAAAGAGTCATATTTCTGTGTTAAAATATTTTGAGTTTCATATTTGTTGTGAAGCTCATTCTTTAGTTTTTACGATACAATTTCCGCTTTGAGACATTTTGCGGATCATATTTCAACAGTGTAATTTTAAAGGGTCAAATTCAGTTTTAAAAATGTCATGAGGTTCATTTTTGGTCGATTTTTTACCCTTAATATTTTGCTCTGAAGAATGTGAAAGAAAGTTTATGTTTAAATGCAAGAATGAAAAAAATAACTGGGAAAATTGTATTTCACTAGAATTCTTTGTTTCCGCCTACGCATTTTTGTACACAATGATAGGGGTGATTGAACAAAAATGTTTACTCCGTTGTTGAGGGTCTTTTTTTCTTACCGTTTCTTGGTGGATTTCGCAGACTGCCAAACCGGACTTGTTTATTTTTTGTCTGATTTTGTCTTCCCAGTTGATTTGGGTTCAAGGACCTCCTCGAATTGATGCTATTTCGAAGCGTGTCAGAATAAGCTCTGAAAATGTCCTGGCTCGAAGCCCATTTTCTAGTTCCACTTTCTTCGGTGTCACTCTCTGTCCCGCTGTGCGATCCCACCGAGTTGTTCGCCCCACAATTTCCACAATTATCCGATCTTGATTTTACCGACGATCCACGGCTGAAATTTGGAGTATTTTGGGCACCGCGGTTTATTTTGTTTCGAAGAGTGCCTTGGAGCAAATTTCGTATTGTGGGACTTTGTGGGATCCGATCGGGGATCTTTACTTCTGTACGTTTTGCGACATGGCCAGCATTATCAGCAACAATTCGGTGCGGGATTTGGGCCTGGGGTATATCCATAGCTAAATAAGGGTTATTTCTTATTTTTTTTTAACTTTCTGTTATAAAAAAAATTAGTTCGAATCGGACAATATCTCTTACTTAAGAAAAAATTACGTATAATAAGTAAATATAGTAAATCTCAAATGTTTTTAACGTGGAAAATGTTCGGACCAATTTTTTAAGATTTTTTTATAAATATTATAATTTTGAGCTATTTATGATTTCGGATGAGTCGTTCCAAAAAGCCAAAATGTTGTTGACACCTTATTTACTACTGAGAGCCACTTTGGTTAGATAAAGATATTTGTAGAAATTCTTGCAGACAAAAATTTGGACTTAAATGATATCTTTGAATGAAGACTTTGTATATTAAGATTTTTGTTGTTTTTTTACAATTTTGGTTACCCCGAAAATTTTGAGGCTCAGAAGATATCTTTGGGCTTAAAAATATATCTTTGATATAAAGAGTTTATAGATAATTGAATATTAAACGACCGAGCTGACGATTGTCGTC
The DNA here is from genome assembly GCA_004367855.1 of Oikopleura vanhoeffeni. Taxonomy (NCBI): domain Eukaryota; kingdom Metazoa; phylum Chordata; class Appendicularia; order Copelata; family Oikopleuridae; genus Oikopleura; species Oikopleura vanhoeffeni. The sequence goes on along the minus strand of SCLH01000274.1, from coordinate 55,590 downwards.
AATAAGCGTATGAGTGCAAAGATAACTTGTTCATTATAAAACCCGACAAATTTGAGGGAAGTTTATGAGATTTTGAATCGAAACTTATGATAAAATATAGCTCAAATTAAAATGAGGAGAACTTGATCATTTATGACTCGAACAGTTTGACTCTCATACTGTATGAGTCATTCTGTATGACTCGTGAAGTATTAAGTAAATTATATCATTCACGCGGCCTCCTGGTGATGTTTTGCAATTATGGTCTTAGAAAAAAGCCGGAATGGAAAAGAATCTCCAGGAGGCCTCGTAATAAATATAAACATTATGTTTTATTACTTTTATGGTAATTTAATTAATTTTTTATGCTGCGTGCAACCAGCTCGGCTCAGTAGTTTTTGCCGGTACCAAAGTTAAATTTCGATTCTTGAAATTGATCAAGTTCAAAAAAATTAAATACTTTTTAAGCCTATTTTAGACCATCATAATTTTAACTGTCCCCATAAAAATTTCCGTGACCACGAAAAACTGCCCAAGCGTTAAAACATTAATCTACTTTTCAAAAATTTAGTCGAAAAAATCAAGACAATCACAACCGGAAATTGGCCGTCATCCATTTTCCATTGTCAAATGTTTATTGCACACTTATAAACCAAAATTGAGATCAAGAAATATGAATGGATCTTTTTTCAAGTGCCCTTTAAAAAAGTTTAATAAAATGATATACCAAACAAAGAAAAAAATAAGTCCAATTATTTACAAGGGAACAAAAGTGGCGCTTTGAAGGTCAGAAAAGTCAGCAGAGTTGTTTCACGAGGTGATGATAAATTTTTGAAAACTAAAAAGGGTTTATAATAGGGTGTTACAGGTTTTTCAGCATTGGAATTCTACGATATTTATGGAAAAATGAAAAAAGTACAAATTTGTTTTCAAAATTTTTCCCACATAAACGGTTTTTAATAAAAATTTTCGCAGTTTTATCGATTTTTCGTAGCGGAAATGAGAATTTTCTGATTAAAAATGATATTGTTCGTACAGAAATACTTGATTTTTGGAATTCGGCTAAATGAAATAAAATGATCCCCATCCCTGAAATAACCCCGTTGTCAACTCAAATAAAAAATCCAACAAGGTCGAGAATAACCTGTAACAGCCTAGTTTATAAGTTTAATATCATTCGACTATTTCGTTATAACATACACTTCGCGTGCTTCAGTTTTTTGACGCCAAAGGTGCCTTATCAAAGTAAGGCGGGGGGAAACGCAAAAAGGGGCAGCCAATTACAGGCGCGCAAGTTTTCTCGCAAATTCCCGCAAAAACTTGAGTTATCAACTTTTTGATATCCCACAAAAATTGCACCTCGTAAAATGTAGTTTAACTTGAAACATGCAAAATTTCCGATTTCTGGAAGAAAAGTATTTCCAAATATTTCAGACACAGTTAATCTAAGACTTTAACATTTTAATATAATTTGAACTTAATCTCCCTAAAATGCTGATTTAGGTACTTTTACATAAGAATTTTCCATAAACGAAAATAAACATCAAGGTTTTTATGGTGCTCATGCTGGTACTCATTATCTATATTTGAATTATAATCGCATTTTCCCAACATTACTTAAAATATCGTATCAGAAGATTATGACCAGCATTTTTATCACTAAGTCCTTTGATATGTACACTGCCCTTGTTACAATATGTTATAACACCGCCTAAATGTTTTGAGCGCAGCTATGACACTCTCAACCTACGTGTTTTCTTAGATTTCTTTAATTTGTCTATCTCCAAAAACGCGTAGGTTAGCATTTAAAGTGGGAACCGATCACTTTAGATTTAGGGGGCCGTATAATTTAATATACTGTCATATTTGTCGCATTAAAATTTTTTTCCGAATTTTTCCCTTTATTATTATGGATTTCGAAATCCGTTTTGAGCCAAAAACTAGGATATGCAATAAGAATGGAAAAACGTCCGCTTAGACAGACGAAAATATAATTGAAAAAATGCGTTGGTTTTCAAACAAAAAACACAAAAGGACACTAAAACGTCCGTTTAGACAAATACGACAGTAATCACAAATATCCCTTTATTGCCCTCTGTTTAAGATTTGGTCCAATATGTTATTAAAATAGTGGCTAAGTAACATAGTGGACCAAATCTTTAACAAAAGGCAATAAAGGGATATAATAAATACATATATATGGATTACAGGACCTCAGAGTACAAATCTTAAATATTTGAAAAATGCGAAATCTGAGAATTTGATTGGTCGATCCTTTCTCAACCTGACCAATGAAATCGGCCTATTCCGCAATCAACGGTTTTGATTGGATGCTAATATCTTGCGTTGTTTGTATCATTCAAATATTTAGGATTTGTACTCTGAGGTCCGGTAATCCATATTATGAAATATGCAAAAATTTGAATTTCAAAAAATATTTAGCAAGAAAAAATGTTATCCAATTCAAGTGCCAAGAAATCACAAACTCTGACTTCATTATCTAAGATCACTTACCCAGAACTTGTCGTATGTGTTTGCCGTAAATTTTCCGGAACTTCGACTTTTCTTCTATATCAATTTCGTTGTTATTTTTCGTATCTCTCTTCTTTCCTGACTCTCTGAGATCTGGTTTTTAAATTAAAAGTTTTGAAAATATTAGTCTTTTTAGTGATTACAAAAAGCTGATAAAACTTATTGATTCAAAAATACTTTCCACAGGGAAGTATGCAAAACTGACTCATGGGCGTCCTCCGCGCGAAGGGGTCAGAGAGCTCGATTTCATGGAAGAAAATGGCTTCATTAGAAAAGAGGCCGTTTGCACCAAATTAACAGGTGCTTTTTGTTAACTTTTTGATGCTAGATTGATAATATTGCTGAAAATTTTTGTCAAATTCAGTTTTTGCAGTGAGTCTCTCATAAGCGGAATTTTCGAAAATCAAAATACAAAACTTCGTTTTTTAAGCTTTAGATTCGATCAAAATTTTTTGGAATTAAGCATTTCTTTTTTTATATAATCATAATTTAAAACAATTTTTTATACATACTAGGAATTATACTATACCTGTACTAGGAAATAGTAGGAATCCCAGCATATTTCTTCAGCTTTTGAATTTAATCTGAATCTTCAGCTTTTTAATTTCATCGGAATTTCTAAGCAGTTTTACATACAAATTTGACCAACAAAATTTTTGATAACATCTAAAACGGGAATTTCTCAAATTTATTTCTTTAAAAACTTGTATGTGAAAAAACAATTTGAGAATTAGTTCCAGTCCACAAAGCCCGAAATTTTTGTTAATCTATACCAAGTTTCTTCTTATTATCCTTTTCATTAAAAGATCAATAAAACCGAGCATCAGTTACCAATGGTGCCGAAAAAGGCAAAACACCTTCTTGATGTTTTTAAGGGTTGAACATACGGCACTTCATGTTTTAGCAATTGAAACAAGATTTTCGTCAATACTTGTATGTTAATTTTGATGGATAAGGAAAACCTAGTGTGGTAGAATTTCAGCAAAAACGTGCACCAAAAATACAGGGCTTCTTTCAAAAAAATTCGGCGATATTGAGCACTTTCGGCGATAATTTTTTTTCGTTCAAAAATGAAAAGCGCGTGGACGTTCGAAATGACATCATAATTTGAAATTATTTGAATTTTACAATAGGTTCGAATATATGAAAATACGTAGAATTACGTACTCCACTGAACGCAATCAAATGCAAATTTAAAAAAGTAGATTTGGGAAATTTAATCTAAAAATATGATCTCATTCATGACGCACTCAAAGTAATTTGTATTAAAAATCTCAAACGCTCATGCAATTTCGGCGATTTTGGCTCTTTTTGCGATATGGGAACTGACAGGAATTAACCTTAAAATAGTGTAATTACGTTGGTTTTTTCGGCGATATAGAACCTCCCTCTGTATCATCTTAAAATACGACATTTTGAGTTATAATATCGAAAGTGCCTGATATTGAAAAATTATCAAATTATCCGAATTTTTCTTGCAAAAAACGTTTGAAATTTTGGGCTTGTCCCTGGTTTTGATATATTGAGTGAAAATATGATAATTTTGACGAGTACAAATTGTATTTAATGTGAACTATCGATGTAAGGTTTTCAAAAATATATGAAATTTTTGTTCAGTAAAAATAATATGACATTTTTTCAGATGTAAATTGTTTCCGATTTTAATACAGCTTTTTGAATTTTTTTCATTTGAATATCAATTTAGGCAAGTTTTCAACAATATTAGAATAAAAAACGATTAACCTCAGGACAAAAAAATACGAACCAGTTTTTCCCCTAACGATGATGGATAATAGGCCAAAAAGTCATTTATAAGGGATATAAATGTAACTAATCGCTACTGGAAAATTTCCAATAAATAAAAATAAAGTTATTTTGAACATATATTTATCTTGGGTATTCACTCATCGGAAACATGATTTTTTTATCGAACTAATCTCAGAAACCATGCAGGGTGACAGAGAAATAGCAACAAATAAACCTTTCGAAAAAAAGGTTATCGATAAATGACAGAAAAATGGCAAAAGTTTTTATTGGACTCGTCATTTTTTAATTCTGTTGTTTCATTTGCAGCAAAGATTTTATCTGGTCAGAAATAAAGCGTAAAAAAATATATTTTTTGCATGTTGTTCAAAAACTGCAATATAAACTTTGTGAAATAAGTCACTTTTTCGATAAATGTAAAACTTTATTAAAAAGATTTTTGAACAGTTTAACATAAAAAGTGGTTTGAATCATTACTGTCTCTTTTCCGATTGTGTTCTTAGATGACTCAAAATCAGGCTTCCAAAAGCCATCCCTTTGAGGATTTTCATCCCTATCCCCAAATTTTCCCTATATTTTGCTATGAAAAAAGATAGAAAAGGAGATAAAAGCCATCGCTTTTTGAAGCCTTCTCAAAATGACCAAATATATTCCTACAGTAGCAAAATTAATAAAAATTGGTCTGACCATTTTCAAATTTTTTCAACGAACTCAAAATAAATCTAAAACATTTTTGAAAAAATAACGAAAACAAGTCTGATTTGAACCATTTTTTGTTTTATTTTGTTCTAAATATGTGTGGTCATTTTGAGCTATTTTTGAGTTTTTTTCGTTACTTCAAATGAGTTCCCGACGTACTGATATTTACGAATCATTAAATTTTCCTCGACTCAATAATTTTTTATTATGCATAAATACTGATTTATTTGTCAGTTATGTACGGTAATTGAGTTTAATAAAACCTTCATAATCATTCATGGAAATTGGATAAGAATCAGAAATGTATTTTCAAGGTCTAGCCTGGATTTAAATATTTGTCCACTGTCTGGTTTTATTGATTTTAAAAGTTATAAAAAACTGATGAAACAAATTTGTGTATTTATTATTATTAATTGTTTAAACTTTTCATAGGCAAAAATATCTGATCTGGCGCAAATTGAATTTATTTACCCTCTCACGCACTATCATCGAGGCCCCTGCCATGCTAATCATTCATTATTTAGCTGAAACTATTCGACTGTTGGCAACTTAGTTTGCTAAAAACTTAAAATAGACTTAGATTTTAATGCCTGAAATATTTATGAGCCACGTTAACTCGTAGATTTCAGAAGTTAATCTGTACCCAGACTTGATTTCCGGCAAGTAGTGACCATTCTTATAAATCGGGCCATATAAGCAAAGTTTTATTATCAACATACATTTTTTATTATTTTGAAATACAATTCAGCCAATTTGCTATACAACTAAAATAATTTTTTAGTGCAATAACAAAAGTGCAATAATAATATCAATTTAAACGTTTATTTATATTTTAAACTACCGCGTTGTAAACTTCAAATGATTTTCTATGACTTAATTCAAAAATAATTATATGTTTTCACAAAATTCTCTAGTAAAATGACTCTTAAATTGGTGTGAAATAATTCATTTTCGATCAAAGTTCAAGGCCAATTTCAAGTTTTTATAGGCTTGTTAGTACCCTCAAAAGAATGGGAGAAGTCGACTTCCCAATGAAAATATTAGAAACTATGAGTCAATTATGTACTGAACATAATTTACGGTGATTTGATATACGATACACAATATACGGTTTTTTGAAAAGTACTCAAGTTACATAAAAAAACTTTGAGGATGAACTTCAAACGTTTTTAAGACTGTTTTCTCATTACTTAGAGTCCGAATAAAATCACGTGACCAAATAATTGCTAAATAAATTTTTGGAAAATTTCGTTATGTTCAAAGTTCTTAGATTATGTGTTTATCAGTCCTCAAAATTGTGTACTTAAACCAATACCTTGTTTCTTAATTTGAAGGTCACGTGATCGTTTTTGGACTTTAGTGTAACGGAAAAAAAGTCTTAGAATTTTATTTTGATCACGATCAAAGGTTTTTTTTGGTGATTCTAAATTTTTTTGCAAAAAATAAGTACTTTAATTTAGGCGTTACCTAGTGAGGCCATACAGGGCTAAGAGAGATACGTAAAATCCGCGGATCCATTCAGTGAATCTTTTTGCGAATTTAAATCGAAAAAATATTTTTTCGAAAACTTTCAAAATTTTTTCGAATTTTTTCAAAATTTTTCGAAATCGCAGGAGTTCAAATCGACCGGAATGACCTTATGGGTATCAAAGAAGAGAAGAAAATCTAAGATTTTGGCTGGAAACATTTTTTTCTTAAACGGCTCCTTTTATTATTTTTCAATATGTCAATTTGATTTCTTATGATGAGTATTATATCGCCTCTCAAACAAGTTTAAGTTGACCTCAGGGGACCGAGTCATACTTTTGGAGATGACTTCGGTAAGCTGTCCTGTTACCAGTTTCAGCATTCGTGCTTGTATTTCTCGTGTAGGTGATGCACTTGATTATGAAAAAAAGTGTTTTTTCACATTTTTTGAGAATCGGGCACGTTAAAACTGGTACCCTGAACCGGAAGTTGATGGTAAATATCTACCAAGTATACTTCGTGTTACGTTTAGCCGGCTATATATCCCATTTGGTATCCTTTTAAAAGTTTTTTTGTCAATTTCTTGACGATTTTGGTTTCGTCGTTTACTCTGTCTTCGAAGATTTTATCATGAAAAAATGTTGTTTTTTTCCTTTTTTTTTGAATCGGGCCACAGAAAACGATGTAAAATTGAAAAATCACATGCTATACGGGCCCGCAGATGTATGCCCAACTGACCGGCGGATTATTAGAGTTAACGGGCGTTGACTAAACTACATTGCCTTAAGGAGGTACCCCCGCCGGTTTGTATTTCGCTCATCAGACATGTTGAAGCTTTGTATCGCATTCTCATTTTTGTTTCGTTTCAATCCTAAAAACTTAAAACAAAAATTTTCGATGCTAAAAAATTCCCAAATTTTTCTGTATTGTCCAAGTTTTTATTTTCCTTAACCGCACTGTATCTTTTGAGAGTCATTACTTTTTTCCCTATTTTATTGCTTAGTCACTGTGAATTAGATTAAACTGGCAATAAGAATTTTTTAATCGAAAAAAAAATTTCGAAATATTTTCTTAGATCAGAAATTTGGGTCAACCGACGTATGCCAGCCGACGTAGACGGTCGAACGGTTTCTCGAGACTCAGGTAAAAAGCTGATTTAGCTGGCATTCTGTTTTTGTTAACACGGTTTGCTTTAAAAACGTAAAAAAGATTAGAGATTTCCGACTGAAAAATTTCCGAATTTTGACATATATGCGATTTTTCCTACGTATTTTTTTCACGGTAATTTAAACTTTTCTCGTGGTCTAGAATTCGGTCTGCTTATTTTTAGAATTCTTAGAACATTCTTAGGACATTACCGCATATCATCATAACTACCCTGAACTATATTTTTATTCTCTTCTTTTGAACACAATTTGATTCTCTTTTGAATTTTTTAGAATTTAGCTCCGAGGAGAACAAATCACACCTGTCTTGAAAACTATTGAGCACTCACCAGCCGCGCCTAAAATTCCTAAAAAATCTAAAAACAAATTCCAATAATGACATATAAACCTAAAAGTGCTCCGAAATTTACATTTTCCAACTCTTCTCGTAAAAAATTCTCAAAAATATTGTCAAGAAATTTCCCGAAACTGTCATCGCCTAATACCCCTTAAATGGATAAAAAAAATTATCATTTTTTTTTAATTTAGTTCATATCTTTGACCAACAATTCAATTTCCCTGAATTTTCGAAATTTTAACTTCCAAGGAGAAACAGTTGAAAAAATCAGTTTGCAAAACTTTGAGCCACCACCCCCTTTAAATTTTACAAAATATTCCAAAAAAATTATTTTTGGATTATCAATTAAAACCTAAAGTGTCAAAAGCTTTTTTCTTACTCCTAATTTCTAAGTGGTCGAAATTCACGGTTGTGACGCTAGTGTTAAGGCTTATTAATAATAAGTTTAAAAAAAGAGGAGTCCGGAGGATTCGAACTCGAGTCGGTCTGCGACCGCAGGCGGAGCCGTAAAGCCACAAAGCATCCGCGCCAATGAGTAAACCTGTTCTGTTTATATAATTAGCCTAAATATTTGAAAGTCATTAATGGCGCTCATCATTGCCGCGCACCAGTTCAAAACTTTTTAGACTTTAGATTCGATACTAACATCTTGTCCGTGTGGTGCTTGCTGCTCTTAGATATATTGCTTTCCTGCTCGAGATTAATTGTTCGAAATGTCTAGAAAATAAAATTAAAATACATTGTTCGATGGTTGGGGTTTCAGGGCTAGGTCTAGCTCCAAAAATCACTTTTATCGATTTTCGGGTCAACTTGGAATTTTTTTTTTTTTTTTGTTTTTTTTTGAACACCATTAGAAAGCAACAAATGGGCTACTTCAATTTTTTTCTGCACCTCAATGTAAGAGCAATCTTCTTTTCCCGGAATTAACCCAGACAGTATTTCCCATAAAATGGAGAAAATACTCACTTTTTTCATACTAAAGCCTTCACCTAAGGTGTAAACAAACACAATTGACTGAAATTTTGTAACACAACAGCAACATTACCAGTATTTCAGATAGTCAGTATCACCGGATCCCAGGTGACGTCTTATTTCCGGTTTTATATCGGTTTCCTGATGACCGGTATTTAGTTACTGGTCATTTTGGCCACCAGGAGTTAAAATTCGAAAAGGCCTAAGCCCATTTTTTGCTTGAAATCACCTAAGACACCATTTTGGGTAACGAATTTTCTTAATTTAAACTTTTATTTCAGTCAATCACTAGGTAACAGTCTAACCTTTATACAGTAAATTTTTCAAAAACGCACAACTTCATTTTGTCTAACGTTATCGATAACGTTATAAACTGACTTGTCGTAAATGTTAGGCGTCGTAAAATGCGATTAAATGCGTGAATGTCACTCCTTGCCGGAACAGCAGTTACGAGGTATTTTATATTACAAATTTATCGTTTTAGTCATTTTTAACAAAATAATAAATCAATATATTAACTGATTCCACACGTTACGTTCAGAACAAAGACTCTAAGATTTTATATAACTTATTTATAAAAAATCTGAATTCACAGCAGGCGACTTCAAATGGGGCTTTTATGTGCAATTATTGTACCATGATAACAGGTAAACCAGTATTTCGACACCACCAGTCCTTGACAAATTTCAAGCTTGACATAGCATTTTTCGCGAATCATTTTATTAAAGTTTGATGGAAATCAAAAATGAACCTTTGTCTTTCCGTACTATCACACTCGCACTATTATCGGCATATATTTCGCATTTTAACGATGTTTCATTTATAAGTAGGTAATCTTAATATAATCTTTATGGTTGACGCGTTTTGCAAAAATATTGATGATCCTTTGGTGATTCCGATATGAATCGGAGAAATAACTTTCGTGAACCCGAAAGGCGGAGTTCGATCTAATCTGAATTTTATTTGCCCTTATTAAATGACTTGTTATGAAATAAAGAATGATAATTTCAGTGATTTTTAAATCGATAAACGCATAACAATTTACGAGGCAATAACTAAAATCCCTCGAAGTTTTAATTTGAAATTTTCACAATTTGACCATTTGTATTTTCGGTTCCAAAAACTGAATCCTTCAAGTTTTTCATTCAATTGAAATGACATTGAATGTCATTTTTATATATTTTTTAAAAAATAGACAGTTACTCAACGTTTTTTCATCGACAATTGTATTTTACTATATTTTTTTTCTAAATTTATTGTTCTTTGGATTTTTAAAAAATGATTTGTAAATTTTTATTCAAATTGTCAATTTTTTACGTTTTTTTAATACACGTCTTTCAATTTTTTTATTGAGATTGTCAAAATCTTCCTCATTTCTATGTTTTGTTAGCTGATTATTTGCAATTTTTAAATTTTTAGCGGAATATTTTGGTAGTATAATAAACTTTTAATACAAATTTTTCGACAAATAACTTCACATTTTTTACATTTGGTTCAAACAGCACTTTGCTATTCTTTAAGCTATCTATTTTTTTTCAAAAATAAAATTCCTCAAAGTTTTTTATTCGATATTGTTTTTTCAAAAATAACGTTTTGAAATACATAAATACGAAAAAAATTTATTTTATACTGGCAGCGAGTTTTTTGAGCATTAACCTTTATTATTTTCAAAAATACAATCAACTCGAATTCAATTGAAAAACCAGTACATATTGATTATATAAAATTCAACCAAGCGCGATAACATAAATTTCAGGTAGTTGTTATCGGGGTACCCTTTGAAATTATCAAGCTTCGGTGAATTTCAATTAGTTGTACTTTTTCATTGAAGTCTGAAGTTGAATAAATTTTTGAGCTGATGAGGGTGGTGATTATGTATCACCTGACTTCAAAATGTGTCCCATTTATGTATAATTTATCAATTATTTTCATCAATTTAACACCTTAACGGTATGAAGTTTCCGGTATTTAAAATATTTTGAAAAAAATACTTTTTTACCATAAAAGAATATTACCAGTCGAGTTATCTAAGAACTCAATAAGATGAGTTGTTTTTAAAAGTCGAATTATATGAAAATGTTGGCTAAAAGGTGGCAAAATGCCCAGGGGGGCAATAATCGATATAGCTTTTAATTTCGTAAGCAATACACACTTTTCTTGAGAAAAGTTTCACCGTAATTTTTTAGTTTTCGTGGATATTGGAATTTGTGAATGATTTGATACATTTCAATAATGTCAATAAAAGTACCCGACGCAGCACTAAAAAAATTGAAACTAATGTTATTTATTATCGTATCTTTGGCTACATAATTGACCCCTGGGCCATAACGCGATCAGAAAGTCGACAACGCAAAATTGTGGTATTTTCCAACAGCGACACAGTTAGTTCGAACATTTACCGTAATGCATTAAGAGGATCACTGTTTTAGTTTTCATATAAAAACCCAGAAGAATCGTTTTTATACAATACTGATCTTGAGAACATCGCCCTGCGCTCGCTTTTTCAACCTACGCGATGCGGATCCTGTAGGATTGTATAGTGTTTTATAATATCACGTAATAAATTTGAGTGTGGTTCCCAATATTTGTATTGTAGCTTGTAAGTTAAAAATCTTGAGCCATGAGTCCTGGCCGAAAAATCGAGCCAATTCAATGTGCATTTAAAGCAAAAATACATTTTGATGATATCCAGCGACCGCCAGTGGGCGAACATGAGGTCCTCAAAATGTAAGATCCAGTTGATTTTCAAAAAATTAAATAATTACGACGTTTCGGATTTTTATTCCATTTTCAAAGTTCAAATTACAGAGACAAAACTAAATAGTTTGAACTTGAAAAAAATTTAGAAAAATTTATAAACTTGACCCAATTTATGTCCAGTTAATTCTTATTTTGTTTTGCTGATTTATTCAAATTCCAAAATTACAGCGGAATATTCTTGTGAAACCCCTGTTAAGCATAAATACGAGGTATACTATTTTCGCCGGGAATTTGAAAAAGCCTATATTTAACTATACTACCAAGGTCTGAATTAGTGAGAATAGAGAATTGCCGCTTGGTATTTGGACCTTCTTTTTGAAAATAAGACAATTCATAGCTTTTCCTAGAATGAAGTTTTACGTAATAAGTTTCTGCGATCAATTTCCACCATTTTTGGCTGATTTAAAGTGGCTTTAGCCTTTCAAAAGTAGAGAAACGTGTAAGCGGAAAATATTTAATATGAAAATTTCAAGACTACTAGTATGTTCTAAATGTTTTGAAAATTTTATTTTTGCATTGACAACAATATAATTATGAAAGTGTATTTCTGACAATGTGTGTGATATCAACACAACCACATTTCAATTGTATACATTTTTGTTCGTTTAAAAGAGAGATTTTAACGCCTACGCAATTTTCATATCAAAAGATAGCGGAAAAATTCCCAGCGAAAATAGTATACGGTATACCTCATAAATACACTCTCTATAAAAGTATAACCTAAATTTTTAGACAAATATTATTCACATTTTTTGAATTGGTTCAGAGTGCCCCTTTTGTAATTCTTCAGCTAATATAAGTTTATTTTTGGTAGAAATATAATTAGAGGTCACATAAGTCTTAAAACTCAATTCAAGCAGAAACTTTGGCTCATTTTCCAACAGTTCTTGTAAAACAGGTAAAATCCATTTTCAAAATTATCTAATCCCGTTTGCTCATTTCGGTTGACTAAACTTTTCAATCGAACGGAAATTAAGAAAACAATGTTCTAAAAATACTCGATAATTCAAGACACTTAAATCCAGGTGATTCAGTAGTTTTAGACCAAAAACAATACCGTATTTAGGAGGTGTCACGCAACAATAAGTTAAAATCAAAACTTGGTATTTCGATACGATTTAATCGAGTAAATTCGTTTTAATCCATAGTCAAAAAACTCTCTAGTCGACGACTCAACGGGTTTTAAAAAGTTCATTTTCGGAAAGATTATCGATTATGTGCTTTTGTTTAGCAAATTTGGCTGTCCGCTCAAATTCATAACTTGCGATGTTTAATATTTACTACATAACTCAAATAGAGTGTCGTTGTTTTGACGCGCACCAAAGAGTTAAGATTTACCTATAAATTTGGATTGAATATAATGGGGCAAATTCGACTTAATCCCTGGTGAAAAACATCGACTCAACGTTTTTTGATCTTTCTTGGATGTTCCAAAACATGTCGATTATGTATTTGTGTTCGATTTCGACAATAAAAAATTATAAGAAGTGACGTATCAACATAAATTCCTGAGAAATAGGCTGTTTTTATGACGTATCAATCCAATTTTTGATTCAAATTTTCATTTGTGCTCTTGGAAAATATAAGATCCTATTATGAATAATCTAAGAAATAAATCCTAGCTTTATGATTATATAGAAAGCTTATTAAATCTTAAATCTTCTGAATTACGGTTATTTAATTCGGCTTCTCTATTGTTTCTGAGGTGTGTCTTTTCCTTTGGAATTATAATCGTTCATTTTTTTTGCGATTTACGGTACTTTTTGTATTATCAAGGGGTCGTAGATATAAAAATTGTTAATTTTTGATACTTTGTCTTATAAATTTACCATGTTTTCGGTTTAAATCAAGTACTTAGAGATTGAATAGGTACTCAGCCAGTTTAAAACGAGATTTCACAACTTTTTTTGTGTATAAAAAAGGTTTACAGCCCTCGAAATTTTCTACCCTACGTTTAATTTTATCTTTTTTGAATCCTCAGATCAAATATTGATTTTTGAAAAACGTTCTTCACATACGTTTTAACACTGGAATATTGGTAACAGTACAATAATCTTTACTTGTGAAAACTGTGCAGCAGAGTCGCCTAGAAAAATTTTCTGATCAAACCTGAGGCTCCCCGCATATGTTTTTTGCCAAGGCGTGAACAGGTTGCGACGATTGAAGGAACTTGTGTCAATAATTTCAATGGAACCTTTCGTTAATTGAGTTTTTTGTGTTGTCATATTAATTATTTTCACCAATTTTTATCAATTGAATCATAATCGACTATTTTCACGCGTTGTTCCGTTATTTCAAAAAAATTATTTGAAATATATTTCATATTCATTGTCGGTTTTTAATTTTTATCGACATCTCCGTAATTGAGTTTTTGTTGAATAATTCCTTTTAGTTTGGAAATTTAAAATTGTTTGAATATTTATTTCGATTTTTTGATTAAAAATACAAAAATTAGTTTTATTCATTAATGAATAAAAAAGCTTGATTTCCTTGGACATTTTTAAAAGTATTAACGCACCTTTTACTTTTTAAAAGTTATACCTTTTAAAAGTTAAAGTATTTTTTTCTTAAATTTCTAATTTCAATATTTTTTTTTTAATTTAATCGGAATATACCGATAATTATGCCTTGTTAGGTCTAGACACTTATTGCCTATATTTTAACTAGGGCAGAAGTGTTTAGACCTACCAAGGCATAATTATCGATACAACTCGGGAAGTTTCAAGTTCCAAAAACAATTTTTAGCGAAAATAATTAAAGTTATACGGTATAACTTATACCTCTTGAACTTAAATTAAAGACAGAAAATCAATATTATTCCGATAATATACGCCTCAGTTATTAACCATAATAAAAAAATTATACGTTTTAAACGTTTTAAACCTAATAGGTACTTATTCGAATTTTTTTCGAACTAATTTTGACAGAAATTTGAAATTATTTTATAATCAATGTTGCGTTTATAAACAAATAATACAAATTTTGAATAAAAGGGTTATCATGAATATTTTTATTTTCGGTTCACCAGTTTTTCGGTAGAATACTCCATCAAATTATTTTAAAATTGTGACCCGTGAATTTATTGAGTTCATCAAAAAAGTCTATTTTAAGCCAAATTAATGTAGATAAGTCCATTGTTAAAAACCAGCCCTGTGTCTTTGTAGTTGCACTTGCATTTCAGATAAAACATTATCGTACTAAAATAAATAAACTCTCAAATTGTCACTTTTAATTTTTTGATTTTCTTGGATTTCCGATGAAGTGGCGTGTTTTTAAACTCTCCTTAATTTCGATAGAAGTTATTTCATCAGAACGAAAATTTTCTGGTTCCAACTATTCGTAATACGAATTTTGTATAGAAAAATGTTCGATCGATTATACTAAACGACTTTTATCAAATTAAATTGTCAATTTTATTCCGAATTGCAGCGATCCGCGTGGGAGTTGAACTCCCTATTTTAATTTTAAATGTAAATTCGACTGGTAATAAATGCTGTTTACATGTTTAATAAGTTCTTACCTTTGTGGTGCTAATTTTGTCAAGCTGTTCGTTATTGAAGTAAAAAGGTCCAGAACTAAATAATATGTAAGAGGGTTAAAACAAAAAAAAATATATTCTTCAAAAATTTACCGAATGTAAATAATTCATTATTTTGAGAAAGAAATGATTTGAAATCCTGAAATTTTTGTAGGTGGTTTCAGCCAATCCACTCAGTTAGAAAAAAAAATGCGGCCGATAAAAAAACTTTAAAAAATTCTCAAATCCTTAATGTGGAGATTCTAGGGATAAGACTAAATCAGGCATACAAAGTTTAAGTCGAATATTTTTCAGAGTCTCCGAGTCAGAGATTCAAGTGTTTTTGATTAAGCCTACCTCGTAAGGGAGTCGCTGTCAGTATCAATACTCTGAATTTGAAAGTTTGTAAAATTGAATTTTGATATAAAAATTTTTCATGATTTCAAGCATCTCTAGCTTTTCCATACTTGTTCGAAAAAATAGTTAGTTTGTTTTGTAAACTAAGGTAGGAACGGCAAAACTTTTTTGCTAAACATTTTTGCTAAACATTTTTGTTTAGCCTGGGTTCGCCTAGCTAACATACTTATATTTAAATTGTAGTCCTTGAAAAAATATTACGTTCAGTACATTTTTTTTAATTGTGAGCTACTGCTCAAAAATTAAAAAAAACAGTTTTCGAAATTGCTTATGTTTAACTTCCCGAGTAACTTCATGGTCACGCGTGACCATTTTCCGTTTTTTCTGTATTATTTCACTTAAAGTCTAGAACATTTTTATTTAAGGAGACTCTGGGAGTTAGGGGGGTATGCGACTCTGATTTGACATTTTTTCGGTGAAATATCCTGAAAACTAAGAGCTTATGAGAAAAACCGAAAATGTTGATTTGTAAAACTATCCTTAATCTTGCAAAAAAGTACATCACAAATTATTTTTGATCATTACACCAATAGGTACAGTATCGTGACAAGATGACCTTTTTCAAACTGCAAAATCTATCTCCTCCCAGACCTATATATATTCAATTGAGTTCAAATTTAAGATTTTTTCGAAAGTAAGCTCAAAAGAAAGCCACGGAAACACTGATCAGAAAGTTGGCTTACGTCAAGATGATATTTTGTAGTTTGAGTGGTCAAATTCAAGCAAACGTTATTTTTCAAGGTCATTTATAAGAAAATGCTTGGAAAAAAATTGAAAAAATGCAAAAATTTCGAAAAAAAATGGATACTTTGTTTGGTAGTACACTTTGTTATCACCTCAAATCAATTTGGAGCATTTTTTAAGGTCTTTAATGTCTCTATCAAATCAGAGTTTTTTTTTCAAAATTATTCGAAAAACTTTTATTCTATCTAAACCCAAATTTTGTTTCGGTCAATATTTATGCCGTTTTAATCGAGTTTGAAGACAGAAAAAGGAGTTTTCTAGAGTAATTTTCTGACCACTAGGGGCCCCAANTTTTTTTTTATCATTTGGGTTATTTTATTTGGTAACGATAACCTGTGTGAGGTCAAAGAACACTCACGAAAACTTTTAGTTTGGCTCATGGTTCTCCCGGTCCGAACCCTACCTATACCCCCTTAAGGAGATATCGGCCGTACTCTTTTAGGGTACTTTGGGGTGTAAAAATAGCACGAGATTGCTAGAGAACACTCAGATAGCATAACCTTATTGAAAAAAACAAAAAAAATTCCAAAAAAATTCGAAATTTTCATTTTTTGAGAATTTTTCTGAATATTTTTCTTTGGAAAACATTGAAACCCAATTTTCGACCAGAAAAACTCAAAATATCAAAAAGCTGTAAGCAGA
>SCLH01000274.1:15113-26546 GCA_004367855.1 Oikopleura vanhoeffeni | reverse complement strand
TGAACTAACAAATTGATTTATTTGCTGTGTAACCCAAAAAACTTTATATATAAATTTTAAATAAATAGTGCGTTTAAATTATTTGATTAGGAGTGGGTGTCGCAAATGTGGCCTTTTCCAAGGTAATTTCTCGCCTAACTAGCAAAGGTGATTTCCAAAAACATCTGTAACTTAGCAGAACCCTATCTTTGCGGTCATTTAACTCATACAGAAATCCTATACAATTGCACCTACGCACACACACAAACATTTAATAAGCGTTCCCAAAGAAACACTAATAAAACTATTTCCTGTCAATTTACATCATTTTGAGTTTTTTTTGTGTCAGGCTAGAAAACAATACAATATCTTTCTACGAGTTTTTTTCAAATTTTGTTTGTTTTGAGCCAAAAAACGAAAAACAAATTATTGATATTGATTTTATGATTTGAATTGAAAGTGCGCTAATTTACGGGAAAAATTTATTTTGAAGCATTTTGTCAATTTTAATTTCTTGGTTTCTAAAATTTGTCAAAATAAAAATGAAAAGTTGACATGGCCCCCAAGAGACGCCGAATGAAAATTTAAAAAATAATCTTATGCTTTCAGATGCAGTATGGAGCCGAAAATGTATCTCCTAAACTGTGTGGAGGAGATACCTGTTGACTGAGCTCCCAAACTGACCATTTAAAATTTTTACTTTTTGTTTTTTCGCGTTTTTGTCCGCCAAAAGCAAAATTTCAGAAAAAGAGTGCTTAATAATTATGTGTAAGACTGTCTCTGGAGCCTGACACAAAAAAATAATGAAAAATGGTGAAAATTGAAGGAGAAGATACGTTCTGAGTGTTTTTTAGGAAGCTTTTAAAGCGTAGGTGTCGGCGTAGGTGGGATTGTATCAGATAACTGTTCATTTAAGATGATTGCGAAGTGTTTTGAAATGGTCAGTTTGGGAGGCTCAGTCAACAGGTATCTCCTCCACCAGTTTAGGAGATACATTTTCGGCTCATACTGCATCTGAAAGCATAAGATTATTTTTTAAATTTCCATTCGGCGTCTCTTGGGGGCCATGTCAACTTTTCATTTTTATTTTGACAAAATTTTAGAAACCAAGAAAATTTAAAATTGACAAAATGCTTCAAAATAAATTTTTCCGTAAATTAGCGCACTTTCAATTCAAATCATAAATAAATCAATAATTTTTGTTTTCGTTTTTGGCTTTTTGGCCGTCAAAAACAAAAATTTGAAAAAAAAACTCGTGAGAAGATGTTTGTATTGTTGTTTTCTAGCCTGACACAAAAAAAAACTCAAAAAATGATGTAAATTGACAGGGAAAATAGTTTATTAGTGTTTATTTGGGACGCTTATTAAATGTTTGTGTGTGTGCGTAGGTGCAATTGTATCAGATTTCTGTATGTAGTTAAATGACCGCAAAGATAGGTTCTGTAAGTTACAGATGTTTTTGGAATATCACCTTTGCTAGTTAGGCGAGAAATTACCTTGGAAAAGGGCCACATTTGCGACACCCACTCCCTAATCAATAATTTTAAACGCACTATTTTATTTATAAATTTATATAATAAAGTTTTTTGGGTTAACAGCAAATAAATCAATTGTTAGTTTCATGCCTGCTGATCCAAAACATGTTTTAGTTGAAGTGCCCCTTTATGGTAAAATTTTCCGATCCATTTTTGTCTTATAAAGGATATTTTAATCATGGATATATTCTTTGAAATATTTTGCTAGCTAAAAGCCTCAGCTAAAATCTGACATACTGTAAGTGAAATTGAGGAGTCTGATGCGTGAATTTACAAATAACTGAATTAACTATATAAATCAGAAAATAGTATAACTTTGAGAATGAAATTTCACGATTTGAAATTCACGAATTGTATTTACCAATTGGGTTTCAAGTGGCGTCGAGCAGGGATCAGATTTCGAAAATTTCGACCCGGAAAGCAGAAACCAAAATTGATTCCTTGAATCAAATCCGATATAGCAGCTTGCAGAGCTGTGTCAGGCTTTATCTTGCAAATTGAAAATGATACAGAATTTCAAACGGGATTCAATGATTCCCTAGTGTCATTTTTAAGAATAACTTCCGGCTTCGACGCCACTAAAAACTCAAGGAATTGGTTTGCCTGAGTGGGTTTTCGACCAAAATAATGAAAATTAAATTTTAAACACTTTCACAGCCGATGACAAGGCATTTTAATTATTCTCATTTTTTTTATAAAATAAAGTTTTCTGAAAAAAGAGTTGGCTTACGGGATTATGTCAAGTACTGAAAGTTTTTGATCATATATTGTTTTTGGTCATATTGAACCAATTTCAAATTTTTCAAAAATTCGAATTTAAATTTGAAGGCGTATACTGTTTTTGAACCGAAAATTTTTAAATAATTCGCCAGAAACTCATTTATTGTATATTTTTTTTCGCGCACTTTACAATCTCCAAAACTTTTCCTTCCCACCTGTAAATTATGATCATCTCATTCAAAAACGCGCACTTTTCAAGCATAAAAAGGCCGTCCTATTTTCTAAACTGTTAGTCCAAAAAACATACTGATGATGCAATAAAAGCGAAACGTCTATTATATTTGATTTTATTATTGTATATCGTCATGTATATCAACGTCATGTATATCNCCTAACGCATTTTTCATCAAAATGACCATAATTTTTATTCTCAAATCGAGCAAAACATTTTTTTTTTAATTAAATACGCTTTAAACTTTTTCTTAACAGGAGTCCATTTAATTAAAAATTGATGACGAAATATATTAACCTTAAGGGGCTCTACAGAAGCCCAAAAAGTGTTTTTTCATGCTTAATGTTCTGACCAACAGGTGGCTCAAGAAAATTTTTGATGGTCTAGCTTTGAACTTGCGAAAAAAAATGTCGAATGGTTTTTGTAATGATTACAGCTCCTTATTACGAAACGTTACGAGGCCACCTTGTCAAAAAACGAGAGTGTATTTCCTTCTTACGTTTAGTTCGAAAAAGACAGCAATTTCACCATAATCTGTACAATCAGAAGACGAAACTTTGTCGGTTTTGGGTCGATAAGTGCTATATTTTTCTTAAAATATGCAAAAAAAACACCGTTTTTAGACGATTTTTCATCGGAAAATCTATCTTCTCTAGATTAAATTTGCAACTTTGGCTCATTTCCTTTGCAAAAGCTAGCTGCGAAAATAAAAAAATAGAGAACTTTGAGGCCGTTTTTGTCAATTTTCGACCCTCAACTCAATAAAATAATGACTTCAGGGTCACGAAATTTAATGATGAGTCATTAATGAATGACTTTCATTAATGACCACCATCAATCTCTCAGAAAGTTGAAATTTTTTATTCATGCCGGGCCTATACCAATCATAGAAAACACTTGGTTAGGAATGCTTTAAAAAACAAATCGTAAATTCATGCTACAAGATTTCGATTTTTCGAAAATCATTTTATTTTTACTACTCCAAATTCTCAGGATTCCCTTGCGCTATTTGGGCATAATTGTCTGAGGAAAGCCCTCATTTTTTGCAACTTTGGGCACTTAATTAATTCACAATAATATCTTCCGAAATTGCGAATGATGGTCACAAAATCGGTCGGATTTGACTTTCCATTTGAAATTTTTAATAATGGCCTGATATTGAGCTGCTTACCGAAAAGCAAAATATTCTTTCAAATATGTGCATGTCAGGGAAAAAAATTTCTATTTTGGGATTAAAAAACCAGAGGTGTGTTGGTCTAATTGATATCATAAATATAATTATATAAATATATTAATGAGATCTAAATTATGTTTTGTTCCGATGTTTTGCGTTAATTAGAGACAATAAAAATAAAGGCTAAGAAAAACGTATATCTGTTAAAATGCGCAAAGTTGGGAGTAGATCGACATCAATTAAAAAAAGAATCCGCCACCTTGATTTCAAATTTTGAACTGGCAGCAATAAGGGGTCGGAATCGCGTTGATCAACACTTACACAGCTGATTATTTTCAAAATTATGTCAGGCATCATTTGACTATCAAACTGTAAGCCATCATGCAACTTATTACCAATATTGTCAGCTGCGTGATCTCAGTCCTAAAATAAGCCCGCGGCATCTCACAACTGCCACCCCTACGAATTGACCAGCCGTTTTGTAAACACCCGAAAAGGGATTCCTAGGCCTTACTTTCGCGTTCGCGAAGAACTTATTTTCGTAGCTCTTTATTTGGAGCTACGTCGTCAATATCGGTGCTCTCATTCGTCAAAAGCGGAAAGTAAGGGCATAGGGATATCCAAATTTTTGATAATGTTTAAAGCGTAAAAATAATGCAAAAAAAGCTTTTAAAGATCGTCAACTTGAACTTGACAGTTGTTTGCAAACATTCAGTACTTCAGGGACTTCTAAATTTTTTCTTCTGATTAGCCTGTTCCGACCGTCCTCGGTTGGACGGATATGGTAAAATTGTCGGTAGTGCAGTAGATAGGGCAAAGAACGTCAAAGGGCAAATTTTCACAAAGTTGCCCTTCTGCTGGTCCTAGTCCAATAAGGAAAGTCCATTGTAAGAGGGCAAAAGTGAAAAAAAAACTTAATAATACACTTAATAAAATCTAGATTTCAAAAATGCCCTTTGACGCTAAAAAACTTGCCCTTTGACGAAAAAAAACACATTAAAAATATCATTAGTGCCCCTTTGACGGTCCCAAAAAAACTTTCCCTCTGACTATGTTCATTTTTCAAATTTCAATTTAATTTTCTCTTATCATCAGAGTCACAAGAGACACGAAATCTTTACACAAAAAAGTTCGAAAAACATTGGACATCTCAAGATGCCACATCTTAACAGAAAGATCTGTACTCGACGTTATTTCAATTTATTTAATTCAGGGTATATTTTAGCATGGAAATGCTAAATGACGAAATCACGTGTAAAAGGTTGCCTTAAAGTGCCAGATGGTCAGATATATGAAGGTGAGTTTTTCTGAAAATTCCAAGGTATGGGAAAATATACTTGGAAAGATGGTTAGTGAAATATTCGGACCATTATTCAAAAACACCAGAAGGCGATGGACTTTAGTATAATGATACTGATACAAGGAAAAGGATATTTAAGGTGTTTAATTTTAACTCCAGCGCATAAGGTAAAATAAAACGAAGTCGGTGTCTAAGTGTACCATTGGGTACACCTAAGCACGCGCCGTGCTTTCCGTAACCCAATTGTCTGAATTACAAAAAAATATCGAAGACACAATTTTGGTACGGAAAGCCACGGCGTGCCTTAGTGACCCAAATTGGGCAATTGGTCAAAATGAAAATTATTTGCGATTTGTCCATTAAATTTGAATGACAGATGAGATAATGCAAACGTCAGCACGGCGTAAATGCTCATCGAGACTTCCGTGAAATTTAATATCGAGAGGAGGCAACCAATTTTATCATTCGGAATCACTCCAGATTGGCAAAATTTAGGTAATCAAAGTTTTTAGGTGCCCCCCCTCTGGAGCCAAAGACCGTAGCAGTATCAAGAAACGGGTTTTTGCATGGTGTAGCGCTAAAAAAATTTAACCTCAAAATTTTTTTGTCGGTTTCAGACTCCACCGGTTTTCCCGAGTACATACAGCCAAAAAACACCGGTAATACTTGCGGTTTGAAGAGAACTACACATATCTAAACCTACAAATATACTGTAGGGGGTAAATTTTAACCAAAAATTTTGGCATTATTATTTTTGACATCCGACACTACCTGGTGGATGTAAACGCGCACTTTTTGATTCTCGGCCCTTGATATCATAGAGACCTGCACTTATATCTTATATGGGTAACATTTTCACGAACATTTGGCAATTATTGTTTTGACCACCGACACAACCTGGTGGGGTACAAAAGCATTTTTGATTTGGAACTGGAGCATCATAGAGACCTGCCAATTATACTTATATGCGGTAAATTTTCACGAGAAAATTTTGGCATGATAATTTACCCCGAAACCACCTTTGGTGGGGTAAAGAGATTTTTTGAATGTTGGAAACTGTAGCATCATAAAAGACCTGAAAATTATACTTATGCGCGAAAAAGTTTCAAGAGAAAACTTTCGGCATCATTATTTTTCACATCGCGACACCCACCTGGTGGCGAAATTTTTTTTGGTATATGCATGTACAACACTTATTTTTAAAATGTATTGATTTTACTTGATTTCGATAGGACGCCGATTTCGCATCTCAAAACAAACAAGATGCCGCCATATGTTAATTTTTTTTTGGTAATTTTATAGTATTTAAATAATGAGCACTGGTCGAACAATCGTAATAACCTCGGCGTAATAACCACGACCAAACAAAAAGCATACAAAATATAAACAGGTGCTTATAGTAAATATTACTAGAACGCATTTTATTCATTTATCAATTTGTTTTTCTGCATGATTATTCACATTTATTACATAAACGCGATAAACTAATTGATCAAAAAAATTTTTCGTGCAAATTTACCCAATATATAGTATAATTGCAGTCCATGATAATCAAGTGCCGAGAATCAAAAAGTGCTCTTTAACGCACCAGGTGGTGTCGGATGTCAATAAAATAATAATGCCAAAGAAATTACCCCCTACAGTATATGTGTAGGTTAAGATAATGCTGTAGTTCCTCTCAAACCGCAAATTACCGTTGTTTTTGCTGAATGACCGGTAAACCGGTGGAGTCTGAAAAACCGACAAATAAATTTTGAGGTTCAATTTTTTTGCCTAACCATGCAAAAAACCGTTTCTTGGTCACTGCTAGGTTTTTGCTCCAGAGGGGGGGCACCTAAAAAAATAGTTACCTAGCGACTTTTACGGGGAAAATCTCAAATGATGAATCGGGACAAATACGCAGCCGTTATTTGTTTAAGAAAATTGCCGGAAAATGTGGGAAAGGCCTCACTTATTTTGACAAAATTTGCCCATTATTTTAATAAAATGTATCATCGCCGAGACGGTATCCGAAGGGAAATTATTGCCCTGTAAATATTTCAGAAAACCCATTTCCTGATTTCCAATGTCATTATCGAGCGGTGTTGTACCCATGGGTGTACCAAAACTAGAACTTCCCCTGAAAAACCATTGAACTTCAATAAAGCAAAATAAAAAGTAAAATCAATTCTTTGTTACTTAATTATGCTTCATTCGATTGGTCTGCCTCCGTTTAATTGTTGACATGAACAATGCAAACAGTTTTTTTTTTTTTTTTTTTTTTTTTTTTTTTTTTTTTGTTTTTTTTTTTATTTAGACCAATTGGGGTACAAGAAGCACGGGCGTGCTTTCTGTACCCAAATCTTGGTCTAAAAAAAACTACATAACAGACCAAGTCTGGGTACAGAAAGGCACCCGCTCCCAATAAAAACGAGGGAACGTTAAAGGGAATCTGGGTGCTAAATGTGGAAATCTCAAGAAAGTTCAAAGTGGCTTTTATTATAACATGACTATCTTACGGTTTGATTGAACCCAAAACAGTTTGAAATTGTTGCTGTCGAGAAATGCGGTGCTGTTTAAAGTCACGCGTAAATTTTTTCTCAATCAAAGAAAAACTTTTACATGCTTGCATACAATTGTGATTGCATTTTTCAGGGTTGTACTCCCATTTGAAAACCAAGAATTCGCGTTTTCCTGATTTTAATTTTTTCAGTTTTAAACTCTCTCAAAAATATTGATAAGAAATAGTAAATTCTTCCATTGTGTAAAAAATACAATTTTGGATTTTTAAATGCAAAAAAAGTCAATAAACAAATAACAGAGCTTACGATTTCATAATGAGAATGGTTTATTCACGTCCTAGAAAATTTTTAGAATATGTTGAAAAAGGACAAATTTATTCCGAATCGAGCCGTTTACACAAGCTGAAATCTAGCATATTTAAAATGCCCTCTGGCAAAAAAATTATAATAAAAATCATTATTTCCACCATAATAACTCACACCGGCACCATATTTTCTAAGTTATAACCGCGAATCTAAATTGCTTGACAATTAGCTAGATCTTTACACCCACAACCCCCTAAGGGATACGGTCCATTTAAAGAGACCTCGGACATGAAATTTCCAATTAGTTGAAAGTTTTTTCGAAAAATGGAAAAATTAAAGCATTTGGTACTCGTTTCATTTTTGACTATGGCTAGGAAAGCACTTTTGATCGAGTTCAAAAATATTCGATAGAAAAAAGCTGCAAATTTCTTGACTTTTTGGAAATTTAAAAACACGATACTGAAAGAAACGATCAGAAATTTAACAGATACTCAACCTTGTGTTTTTGCCCGGACTCTTCAGCTGCACATTGAATTCTGGGTTTTGAATGTGTGACTTGAAATCCAGGGAGGAGTAAAGCTATTCTCCCGCAGGCACTCAAAATAAGCCAAAAAACAGTTTTTTGGTGATACTGAAAGCAAATTCAGAATTTTCAAAAACTCAACTGGTGTGTTGCTCACGTTCTGTCCGGTTATTTGAGTCATAAATACATTGTTGTACCCTAAAACTCCAGGAGGAGTAGGCTTTTGAAGTGAAAAATAGTGCCACTTTGAAAGGTCGTCCTGATGTGCGCCAATCAGAGGCCTTCGATTTGTTTTGGAAAGCAAGATTAAGTTCAATTACCCTAAACTGAAATACATATTTCGTGCTGTTCTAGTACTTCATTGAGGCGACGCTGAAAACCCTGTTTGGCCTTAAAATGGCGACCAGAATCTCCTTAAGTACCCGCCCTAATTGACATATTCGACAAAATACACCTTACGATTGAGACTTTGCTACAGTGATATAATGACGAATATACAATGAACTTGATATACATGACGAATACATAAATGAGTTCTGGCGAATTATTTAAAGTCCGAGTCTTTAAATGCGACCAGTACTCCCTTAAGGGGGTTGTGGGTGTAAAATCTAGCTAATTGCAAGCAAATTTAAATCGCTATAACTTAGAAAATATTGCCGGTGTGAGTTAATTAATGGTGGAAAATAATGATTTTTATTATAATTTTCATGACCAGAGGGCAATTTTAAAATATGCTAGATTTCAGCTTGTTTAAACTCTCGAATTCGGAATAAAATTTGCATTTTTCAACATATTCTAATAAAATTTTCTAGGACTGTGAATAAACCATTCATTATCGAAATCGTAAGCTCTGATTATTTGTTTTTGACTTTTTTTGCATTAAAAATCAAAAATTGTATTTTTTACAACAATGAAGAATTTCTATTTTTATCAATTTTTGAGAGAGTTTAACTGAAAATTAAAAATATGAAAACGCGAAATTCTTGGTTTTCAACTAGAGTACAACCCCTGAAAAATGCATCACAATTGTATGCAGCATGTAAAAGTTTTTCTTGATGGAAAAAAATTTAACGCTGATTAACAAGCACCGCATTTCTCGACAGTCAACAATTTCAAACTGTTTTGTGTTCAATCAAACCGTAAAGAGTAGTCATGTTATAAATAAAAGCCACTTTGAATTTCTTGCATATTTCCAACATTTAGCACCCAGATTCCCTTTAACGTTCCCTCGTTTTATTTTACCTCATGCGCTGGGGAGTTAAAATTAAACACCTTAAAATATCCTTTCCTTGTATCAGTATCATTATAAATTCCATCGCCTTCTGGTTTATTTTGAATAAATGGTCCCGAATATTCACTACCATCTTTCCAAGTATATTTTCCCATACCTTGGAATTTTCCAGAAAGAAACTCACCTTCATATTCTGACCCATCTGGCATTTGAAGGCAACCTTTTCCGTTGATTTCGTCATTTAGCCATTCTCCATCGTAAATATAACCCTGAATTAAATAAATTTGAAAATAAGTCGAGTACAGTCTTTCTGTAAGATGTGACATCTTAGATGTCCAAATGTTTTCGAACTTTTTTGTGTAAAATTTCTTGTCGCTTTTGAACTCTGATGATAGAGAGAAAATTAAATTGAAATTTGAAAAATGAAAATAGTCATGTCGAGGGCAAATTTTTTTGGGACCGTCAAAGGGCAAATAATGATATTTTAATGTTTTTATTTTTCGTCAAAGGGCAAGTTTTTAGCGTCTAAGGGCAAATTTTTGAAAATCTAGAATTTATTAATTAATTATTAATTTTTTTTCACTTTTGCCCTCGTACCCCCCTCGGTACAAAGACTTTTTGCCCTTTTGACTAGGACCCAAGCAGAAGGGCAAATTTTTGAAAATTTGCCTTTTGACGTTTTTGTCCTTCTACTGCCTACCCGACCATTTTTACCATATCCGTCCAACCGAGGAGGTCGAACAGGCTAATAGAATAAAATTTAGAAAGTCCCTGAAGTATTGAATTTTTGCAAAAAACTGTCAAGTTCAAGTTGACGATTTTAAAAGCTTTTTTGGCATTATTTTTACGCTTTTTAACATATCAAAAATTGATATCCCTATGCCTTAACTTTCGCGCTTGACAAATGAGAGCACCGGATATTACGACGTAGTCCAATAAGAGCTACGAAAATAAGTTCTATCGCGAACGCGAAAGTAGAGGCCTAGGAATCCCTTTTTTAGATATCATTAATATATTTACATAATTATATATGATATCAAGTTAGACCAAAACACCTCTGGGTTTTTAAATCCAAAAATAAGAAATTTTTTCTTCCTGAATGCACATATTTGAAAGAATATTTTGCTTATTTCGGTAAGAGCTAAATATCAGGCCATTATTAAGAATCAAATTGAAAGTCAAATCCGACCATTTTGTGACCATCATTCGAATTTCGAAAGAGTATTATTGTGAATAAATTAAGTGCCCAAAATTGCAAAAAATGAAGGGCTTTCTCAGAAATATTCCCAAATAAGCGCAAGGAGAAATCCTGAGAATTGGCGTAGTAAAATAAAATGATTTCGAAAAAAATCGAACATCTTGTAGCATGAAATTTACGATTTGTTTTTAAAACAATTCCTAACAAGTTTTCTATGAATGGTATAAGGCCATGCATAGAATAAAAAAATTTAAACTTTCTGAGAGATTGATGGTGTCATTAATGAAAGTCATTAATAATGACTCATCATAAATTCGTGACCCTGAAAGTTCATATTTTGAGTTGAGGGTCGAAATTTGACAAAAACGGCCCTCAAAAGTTTCTATTTGTTTTGAGCTAGCTTTTGCAAAGAAATGAGCAAAGTTGCAAATTAAATCTAAGAGAAGATAGATTTTCCGATGAAAAATGTCTAAAAAACGGTGTTTTTTTGCATATTTAAGAAAAAATATAGCACTTATCGACAAAACCGACAAAGTTTCGTCTTCTGATTGTACAGATTATGTGAAAAATTGTGTTTTTTCGAAATAAAACTAAGAAGGAAATAACACTCTCGTTTTTGACAAGGTGGCCTCGTAACGGTTTCGTAATAAGGAGTGTATCATTACAAAAACCATTCGACATTTTTTTTCGCAAGTTCAAAGCTAGACCATCAAAAAATTTTTAGAGCCACCTGG
>SCLH01000273.1:217395-252170 GCA_004367855.1 Oikopleura vanhoeffeni | reverse complement strand
AAAATTTTTAAAACCATATGATTTGCAGCCGAGGTTTCGGTCATTCCAGCCATGCTAAATAGAAAGTTGTAGCACTCACGGTTTTTCTGTAAAAGACCTTCAAAAAGACCTTTCATACCGTTGGGAACCTCCTTAAAGTGACCATTTATGAGAACTGTTTTTGAAAAATATGTGTTCCAGATGAACATTTTCAAGGAGATCGGCAAAAAAGTAAGTGAGTGATATTTGGAAATTCTATAGAAAATTTTAGGGGTTATTTTATCTGTAAATATTTGTAAAATAGCTCCCTTTTTCAAGAACTTAAGGTGGTGGTGATAGTGATTTTTTGGATTTCAGAGGCTTCGTACGGTTAGACAAATGCAGACTGGACATTTTTGGAACATACATTAGGAAGATCTATCTTTGATCTCGCGGTTTCATTAGAAAGTTTAGTACCACTCTCATCAACCATCTGGTTATCCGCGGTTAAACACGAGTCCTTCAGCTTTTTTCAAAGAAACAAGGATCCTAGAGCTAATATAGGAAAGTTTTGAGATTTGGTGAGAATTCGGAAAATTTTCTTAATTTGAGTGAATCGGTTCTGTTTTTTTTTATTTTTGCCTCAGGGGTCATCAATCTGGTTGAATATGCCGAAAAGGCGTGTTCTTTCGACGTTTTGATAAAAGGCATTTTTGTGGAAATGCAAGAAACGTCATTTTCGGAATGTGAAAAGCCCAAGGGGTGATGAACATCAAATCGGTTGTATTTTTTTGAATTCCCGCCTGATTGACTGTAAATCGACAAAAAAGTGCGCAAAATCGACAATTATGAATATGAAAGTGAGAGTTAGAAAAGTTATATGCCACCATAAAATTCCTTGGGTGCGGTTTGCTGGACACGATATTAGCAACTATGGTCTGATTTTGAACACAGCGGATTCTAGGAAAAAATTAAAGTTTTTAATCCAAATTATTTCTGATCTGTAGCACCGTTTTTGTTTGAAATTAGACCATAGTTGCTTATATCGTTACCAGCAAACCGTGCCCAAGAAATCGTTTGGTTGCATTTAAATTTTCTTATTCCTACTTTCATATTCAAAATTGTCGATTTCGCGCACTTTTTTGTCGATTTACAGCGAATCAGGCAGAAGTTCAAAAAAAGTACGACCGATTCAAATTGTTCATCATTTACATTATGTTCATCACCCCCTTGAGCTTGTTACATTTCGAAAATGACGTTTCTTGCATTTCCACAGAAAAAGCCTTTTATAAAAACGTCAAAAGAACACCCTTTTTCGGCACATTTAAACAGATTGCTGACCTCTGAGGCAAAAATCGGAAAAAACAGAACCGATTCACTAAAATTCAGACAATTTTCCGGATTCTCATCAAATCTCAAAACTTTCCTATATTAGCTCTAGGATCCTTGTTTCTTTGAAAAAAGCTGAGTGACTTGTGTTTAACCGCGGTTAACCAGATGGTTGGTGGGAGTGGTACTAAACTGTCTAATGAAATCGCGAGATCAAAGAGTGTACAAACCTGTCCTAAATGAAGATGCGAGTCCAAAGAATAGATTCTTCCTAATGTATGTTTTCAAAAAATGTCCCAGTCTGCATTTGTCTAACCGTACGAAGCTCTGAAATCCCAGACCGATCGTTTCTGATTTTCAGCGCAACTCGAACGTAGCCTGAAGCCAGATTCTAAGTTTAAGAAATAAGTAGGGCCACCCGGAACATTTTTGTCACCTCCGACTATTCAATCCGATGAGGCGGCCGTTTGATACACGTTTATATCCCAGACAAATAACGGCGTGAAAACCTACGCAACTTTTGATATATCTATTACGGGGTCCTCTGGTAATTTCTAGCCACTTTTTTGGACAAAATTTTAAAACAATTAGGCTTTTGAAAACGACTCATCCGATTGAGTTTTTTAATAGCTCAAACTGAGAACAATTATCTAGTTAGTAAAAAGGTAAATAAATAAGTCTACATGAGATCTTTTTTGTAATTTTTTTTTGAGATTACTGAAATTTTTTAATTATCAGTTTTTGTCGAAATTTTTATGAAACAATGGTCTGATTCGGACTTTTTTTTTTAATTATATTTCTCTGAATATTTGTGCTTAGTTTGAATTATCTAAGAACACAATCAAATCAGTCGTTTTTAAGAGCCGAATTTTTTTTAAAATTTCTGCTGAAAAAGTGGCTAATAATGACCAAAGACCCCGTTATTGATATATAAGTATCAAGAATTGGGTAAGTTTTCACGCCGATTATTCTTAAAAGTATAAACATGTATCAATCAGATTGATTTTGGAGTGTTATCAGCTTCAGACAGGAAATTATAAAGATTTTAGATGTTGAAAAAATCTCATATCAGAACTTCTGATTCAGAAGCTCACAAAAATATTAACTATCGCCGATTTGAACTTGGTCTGCGTCTCATGCGATAACACGGATATTTTTTCTCATTGAATCTTTTAAAAGTTTGGATAAAAATTTTATTCAATGGTTACGAACAGCAAATTAAAATTTCACTCAAAAAATTTGATTTCTAATTTGTTTTCAAAAATTTGATCTCGTTGTTGATTTGTTGTTTGAAAATTTTATTTGGATTGGTCTTCATGAAAATCTTTTCAGAAAAATTTTTAACTAATAATTATAATATATATTTTATAGAATTTGCTGGGTCCGAACATTTGAGAATTTGCATTCTGCGAATAAATTTGATCAACAAATTTAAATAAAAAATAAAGGTCTGATTGAAAAATGAAATATTCATTACATAAATTGAAATTTTGTTTATCATTTTTTGTGAAAATTTGAATTAAATTTTGAAAAATTAAAATTTGTTAGAAAAAACAAATATTTTATTCTAGAATTATTTGTTAAATTGAAATTTTGAGCATGAAGTTTTGAGCATCTAAAATTTCATTTGAAATTGTATAAAAATTACATTCTTTTTACAAAAGTTCAAAATTTAACCTAAAATGTTTTTGTGAAAAATTCTTTGAAAAAAGATCTTAAATTTCCTATCATAATTTCAAATTTTAGCAATTAAAATTTCTATTTCTTGTTTTCAGTAGAATTTTCATAAAAAAATTGAAATTTTGTTAACCCCTAGATTCATAGAGCCATAAAGGTGGCTTTCATTATTTTGAAGAGACCGCAAAGGACAAAAATAATCGAAATTGAAGTTCAAGGTTAAAATCGCCCATAGATCTAGCAATTAATTTCTGAAAAATGATAAAAATTTTTTTTTGGATGAGCCTTTCGGATTATATTTTATCCAATTTTTTTTTTGGATTTCTCTGAAAATTTTTTTGTCAGCTTTATCTCACAATTTATTTTTAAAACAACAGGTCTTAAATACTCTGTTGTTAAAAATTCGTCTTGACCATTTTAAGAAAAAAAAGATAATGTTTCTACTAAATGTAGAATTTTTTTTACTTATTTTTGTTTGAAAACAGAAAAATTGCTGATGAATGAGAAAGCAGAGCGGAAATATAAGGCGCAGACATATTGTTTATCACTAATTTAATCATTTCAGAGGTGAGAATTATCGTTTCATAGACNCATTTTTTTTACCGGGTTTTCAGGCAGGCCGTATAGTACCCTGCCAGATCCAAATTTACTTTGCTTGATAGAGAAGGTTTTAGTTCCGGTAGTTTTTTCTCATTTTGCTTTCTGCCGTAGTCGCGCGTATAGTCGTGGAGGTGATGGCTATTTTCTCAGCTTCAACATTCTCAACCCCACCCTAAGTTGCCACGGTGCTTTTTAAGTGATTGGAAAAGAAAAATCTAAAGGATGAATTAAAATTGAAAAAGTGAAACTGCTTTTAATTTTGTAACAGAATTTGCCGAGCGATTTTGAGGTAAATGGACGAACAATTATTTGAATGATAACAAACTTTCCTGGTCAGGATTGAGCGAGAGTATGGAGAAAGAATAACAAACTTTTTTTAAATAAGTTTTTCACGTTTCGCTATTTATTTGCGATCCTCAGGATGAAAAATTTGCAGATATTGCCTAAAACCAGCGACAAACGCAGATGGTGAATTACTTTAGGCGATAGGGTTTTGGCGAGTAGTTAATTAAGTGCTAGTATTTTTTTTTAAAAATGCCCCGTCAGATAAAGTGAAATAGCGGTGTATATTGTTGGTCATTGAGATCCGTCTTTAGGTTCTATGAACTTTTTTTTAAACTGTTCATATTTGCAGAAAAACAATGACAGAAAATTGTGAACATTTTGTGCTTGAGGCTCAGTCATGAGAGGTACTCTTTTACTTCCATGCGAACCATGAACCACAAGGGTTCATATCTCGAGCTGCCTAAACTGCCGATTTCAATATCCGTAAAACTTCGACAATTTGCTTCCATTCTGCTCACGTGATTGCTTGAAGTGAAAATATTTCCGAATGATGCCACGTTCGGTTAATTTAACTAACTCGGAACGTCCGATCGTGCTCCGATAGCGTTTTTTGTTGATTTCAGTAATCACTTATAATTTTCATTCGATTGCGCGCGATTGCGTTTGGTTAGTTCTGTGATTCTACGCTTTTGGCTTTACCACGATCTCAGAGTTCAAAAATGACTACTCAGCGGTGCCTTTTGCCACCTGACCTTTAAAATGTTTATCAGTTATCGTAGCGATTGACTATTAATTCGAGGCTTCAACTTATTATAGCAAAAATGAATATGATTTTTCGTTTTTTTACGTAATTTTTTAGGATTTATGTAAATGTGTTTGTGTCCTACCTTTAATGGAAGAAACATATTGTTTCACTAATTTATCATTTCGAGGTGAAGATTATGTTCTCTAGCAAACACGATAATGTTTTTGAATCGGGACCGTTGAGGAATACGGTTTCACGTAATTTTATTCAACTCGATATTCATTATTAATCGTATGATCCTTTATCTCAATGATTTCACCAAAATTGTCCCCTACCTTCAAACTTGTCATATTGACTTCAATCCAAGCAAAACGTGGCTTCTCATGCCTTGAGGATAGTAATGACTCAACTGAGTCTCCGGGGTAAAGCATCAAAAAATTAGTTAAAATTTTTAAATCATTCACCAACAAACGTCAGTCTTTAATAAAATGGTATTTAATTCAAATTTTCTAACCGGAATAGATATCTCTAATTTGAATAATTGTTAATTTTTGGAATAAGACAGCAATCTAGCTTCGATTAAGTTTTTTCAACTTTTTTGCCGCAAACTATTCGTAATCAAATTTCTGATACTTGGTGTCATTTTAAATTCCATGAGTTTATTTCGTTTCTACCTAAATTCTCAATTAAACTGAGATGATCGAACGAAATTTTTATTCGCAGAAAATTATATTTCCTATTATTTACACATTTTTTTTCTATTTTAGATGCCTTTCAAAACTGCCAGATGGTGAGCGCTAGTCACGACGCTGGCTTGATGAACTGAAAATCTAGACCAAAACGAACTTAGATAAGAAATGAATCAATTTTTCATAAATGATCTGTTTATTCATTTGAAACAATTGACGCTCAATTTTGAATTTCTTTTTCACCGCCTACAAAACCGAAGGGTTTTTTAACGGAGGCGTCAGCTCATATTTGAGACGTCAATGCTTTCCGCATTTTGTTTGATTCAACTAAAGTAGACGGAGAAGATAACTAATTTGTGAATGGAACAATTTTCCGGTTTTCGCGGCACCGTAGAGCTACCTTCACCAGAATCCAAATTATTGCATTGATATGAGGGTTTTAGCTCCGGTATTTTTCTCATTATTTACTCGCCGTTTGACGCTTATAGCCGCTGGAGGTGATGGCATTTCTCAGCTTCCAACATCTACACCCCAACCCCCTCAGTTGGCACGGCTTTTTAAAAGTAATTGGAAACAGAAATCTAATGATGTTAATAATGAAAAAAGTGAAACGCTTTAATTTTGTAAAAAACAATTTGCCCGAGCCGATTTGATAAAGCGCCCAACAAATAATATTTTGAAATGATAAAAAAATTTCTGCCAGGAATCCTGCCAGGTGGAGAGAAATAAAACAATTTTTTAAAGAGTTTTTCATTCGCTATTATTGATCTTCAGGAATGAAAAATTGTTCAAAAATATAGCTACAAACAGCGAAAAAGCAGATGGTGAATCTTTAGAGCGACTAGGTTGCGAAAGATTATTATAGTGGGCTAAGTGATTTTTAAAATTGGCACGTCAATAAAGTGAAATAGCGGTGAGTTGCGTCATTGAAATCCGGTTTAGCGATTTAATGAACTTTTGTGTTAACGTCATTTGCTAAACGAAACGCCATGACAAGGCAAATTGTGACATTTTTGATTGAGCTCAATTCAATGGGTATCTTCTTATTCCCATGCAACCAATGACCAACAAGAGGTAATACTCGACCTGAACTCTCGATCATTGCCGTAAAAACTTCCCAATTTGCTAAAATCTCAATGTTGCAAATCTGCTAAAGTGCAAAAATACGAAACCCACGCATTGTTTATTAATAACTCGACTCGTCACGAATGTGACTCCACGATAACGTAATTCTAAGATTGATTTTCCCATGTTCAACTCAGTTATTTTCATTCGATGCGCGCGTTGGTTTGGACGTTCTGATCTCAGCTATTTGGTTTCAAACCCAATACAGTTCAAAACTGAGGACGTACTCAGCAGGTGGCCATAGTGGCACCTGGCACTTAAAAAAATATGCATTCTTTATCCAAGTATCCGTTACGAAAACAGAAACTTATAATTCGACAGTGCTTCACAATTTTGATAGAAAAAACATTGAAACCATATTTTTCGTTTTTTACGATAATTTTTTATGAGAACATCAGTAAAATGATTGTGTGCTAACCTTAAACTTGAGAAACAGACATATTGCGTACACTTCATAATCATTTCAGAGGTGGAGAAGATGTTCACTAGCACAACCCGATATGTATTTTGAATCGGAGACCGGTTAGGAACAGGTTCACTACGTTTTTCAACTCCGCATATATTAAAATGATGGATCCTTTTCTCAATGATTTCACAACAATTGGATCTCTACACTCTACTTTTCCCTAATATGACTTCATCAGCCAAAAACAAGGTGCTCTCTGCCTCTGGGTTCTACTCAAACTGGTCTGGGGTTAAGATCAGATCAAAAAATTAGTTAAAATTTTTTTAAATTTAATTCAAAATCAACAAAACCGTACGTTTTAATAAAAAATTGTATTTAATTCAAATTATTCTAATCGGAAATTAATATCTCTAATTTGAAATACATTTTTTAATTTTTGAATAAGACAGCCAATCTTTTTAATTAGATTAAAAGTTTTTTTCAATTTTTTGCAAAATATTCGATAATCAAATTTTCTGATACTGGTGTCATTTTAAATTTCTCAATGAGTTTATTTCAGTTTCTACCTAAATTCTCAAATTTAACTTGAGATGATCGAACGAAATTTTTTATTCCAGAGAAAATTTATATTTCCTATTTAATTTACAATTTTTTTCTTTCTAAGTTTTAGATGCCTTTCAAAAAGTGCCAGATGGTCAGCGCTAGTCACGACGCTCAGCCTTGATGAACTTGAAAATGTCTGAGACCAAAAAGAATTTAGATAAGAAGATGAATCAATTTTTTCATAAATGATCTGTTTTATTCAATTTGAAACAAAATTGACCGAGCTCAACATATTTTCTGAATTTCATTTTCACCGCCTAAAAACCGAAGGAGTTTTTTAAACTGGACGGCTCATTAACTATTTGAATTTCCGCAACAATTTTTTGATTCAACTAAAAGTAAAATGACGCAGAAAACTAATGAACAATTTTTTACCGGGTTTTCAGGACGGCACCGATAAGCTACCCTTCACCAGAATCCAAAAAATTTACTTGCAGTTGATAGAGAAGGTTTTAGTCTCCGGTATTTTTTTCTCAATTATTCTTATCTGCCCGTTATCGACGCTTATAGTCCAGCTGGAGGTGATGGCTATTTCTCCAGCAATTCCAACATTCTACAACCCCAACCCCCTTAAGTTGGCACGGTGCTTTTTTAAAAAGTGAATTGGAAACAGAAAAATTCTAATGATGAATTAAAATGAAAAAAGTGAAACGGCTTTTAAATTTTGTAAAAAACAAATTTGCCCGAGCCGATTTTGAGTAAAATGCGAAAAACCAAAATAATATATTTTGAAAATGATAAAAAAATACTTTCCTGAGTCAGGAATCCTGACAGAGTATGGAGAAAGAAATAAAAACAACTTTTTTTAAAGTAAAAGTTTTTCAACGTTTCGCTATTTATTTAGCATCTCAGGAATGAAAAATTGTCAGCAATATAGGCCTAAAACAGGGAAAAACCAGATGGTGGAAATACTTTAGAGCGACAAGGTGCGAAAGAATTAAATTAAGAGATGGGCTAAGTAGATTTTTAAAATTGGCCGACGTCAGTAAAAAAGTGAAATAGCGTGAATATGCTGGATCATTCGAAATCCGGTTTAGGATTCTAATGAACTTTTTGTTAAACTGTCATAGTTCGCAAAAAAAACCCATGACAAGAAAATTGTGAACATTTTTGATTGAGCCTCAATTCAATCGAGAGTACTCTTATATCCCATGCAACCAAATGAACAACAAGAGGTAATACATCACCCTAAACCCGGAATACCAATATGCGTAAAAACCCCAATTGCTAACATCTCAACGTAAATTGCTAAAGTAAAAATACCGAAACCCACGCAATTAGTTTCATTAAACACCTCGAACCACGTCACGAATGTGACCCACGAGACGTAATTCTAAGATTGAATTCCCAAGTTAACTCAGTATATTTTTCATTCGATTGCGCGCGATTGCGTTTGGTAGTTCTGTGATTCTACGCTATCTTGGCTTTAACCACATACTCAGAATTCAAAACAGACTACTCAGCGGTGCCTATGGCACCGAGCCTGTTAAAAAGCTTTTATCAGTATGCCGTAGCGATTGAACATATAATTCGACGTGCTCAACAATTATAGAAAAAAATTGAATTTTTCGTTTTTTACGAATATGTTTTATGATTATAGTAAATGTGTTTGTGCTAAAACCTTTAAACTTGAAGAAACACTATTGTCGTACACTAATTATAATCATTTCAGAGGTGAGAATCGTTCCTAGACAAACCGCGATAGTATTTGGAATCGGAGACCAGTTAAGGAACATGGTCACTAATTTTATCCAACTCGCATCTATTATAAATCGATGGATCCTTTATCTCAATGATTTCACAACAATGATCCCTAACACTAACTTCCCATAATGACTCAAATTCAAGCCAACAAAAGTGTCTCACCCTCGGAGGATATCAATACCAATGAGTCTGAGGGGTTAAAGCATCAAAAAATCATTAAAATTTTAAATTTACAAAACAAACCGTACGTTTAATAAAAATTGTATTAATTCAAATTATCCTAACGAATTATATCTCAATTTGAAATCATTTTAATTTTTTGAATACAGACACCATCTTTTTAATAGATTAAAGTTTTTCCAATCTTGCTGCAAAATACGATAATCAAATCTGAACTTGGTGCATTTAAATTCTCAATGAGTTTATTTCAGTCTACCTAAATCTCAAATTAACTGAATGATCGAACCGAAATTTTATTCCAGAGAAAAAATATTTCCATAATTTACAAATTTTCTTTCTAAGTTTAGATGCCTTTCAAAAGGCCAGATGGAGCGCTATCACCGTGACCTCACCTGATTGAACTTGAACATCGAGCCCAAAAAGAATTAGATAAGAATGAATCAATTTTTCATAAATGATCTGTTTATTCAATTGAAACAAAATGACCGAGCCAAATATTTTCGAATTTCATTTTCAACCGCCTAAAAACCGAAGGAGTTTTTAAACTGGACGCTCAGTTAACTATTGAAACGTCAATCTTTTCCGCAACATTTGTTTGATTCAACTAAAAGTAAAATGACGAGAAAACTAATGGTGAATGGAAACAATTTTCCGGTTTTCAGCGAGCACCGATAGCTACCCTTACAGAATCCAAATTACTTGCATTGATAGAGAAAGGTTTAGTCTCCCGGTATTTTTTCATTGACTTACGCCGTTACGACGCTATAGCCAGCTGGAGGTGAGGCATTTCTCCGCAATTCCAACATTCTACAACTCAACCCCTTAATTGCACGGTCTTTTTAAAAGTGAATTGGAAACAGGAAAAATGCTAATAATAATAAAATGAAAAAGGAAACGGCTAAATTTGTAAAAAACAATTTCCCGAGCCGATTGAGTAAATGCGAAAACCAACAATAATATTTGAAATGATAAAAAAATACTTTCCTGAGTCAGGAACGCTGAGCAGTATGGAAGAAAGAAATAAAAAAATTTTTAAAGTAAAATTTTTCAACGTTCGCTATTTATTACACTCAGAAGAAAAAATTGTTCAAAAAATTGGCCTAAAACCAGCGAAAAAAGCAGATGGAAATTACTTTAGAGCGACTAGGGTTTGCGAAAGATATAATTAAGTGCTCAAGTATATTTTTTAAAATGCCCGTCAAATAAAGTGAATAGCGGTGAATAGTTATATAGAGACCGTTTTACGGATCAATGAACTTTTTA
Organism: Oikopleura vanhoeffeni; assembly: GCA_004367855.1. NCBI lineage: Eukaryota > Metazoa > Chordata > Appendicularia > Copelata > Oikopleuridae > Oikopleura > Oikopleura vanhoeffeni. Next base: position 241,606 of record SCLH01000273.1, on the reverse strand, counting down.
AACTGTCAATATTTCAAAAAAAAACAATTGACAAGCATAAATGTGGCATTTTTATGAGCCTCCAATTTCATGAAGGTATCCTTTTAATATCCACGACACACATATGCCACAGAGGTCAATATTCGACCCTAACTGCGATTCACTTGCCCGTAAAAACTTCACAATTTTGCTTAAAATTAATCGTGAAATTCGCTGAAAGTGAATATTTCGAATGCCCAGCGATTTCGGAGTTTATTTAATAGCGTCGACACGTCACGAATGTGACTCACGATTTACGTAATTGCTCTAGCACTGACTTTCCAGTTCACTCCTTAATTTCTATCGATGCGCGCGTGACTTGGTCGTTCTGTTAGTTCTGGATTCAAGCGCATTGTTTACCCATATCAAAGTGCAAAATCACGTTGACTACCAGCGGTGGCCCAATTTGGCCCACTATAAAAAAATAATTTGTATCCAAGTATCCGTTAGCGAAATACAACTTATTCGAAGGCTTCAACAATTAGTTGATAGAAAAAAATGCAAAATATATATTGTTTCGTTTTTACGTAATTCTTTTGTGAGAGAATATCGTAAAATGATTTGATGTCTACATTCTAATTGAAAAAGGAAATTGATCGCTATTAATCATTTCAGGTGGAGTATACGTCTTCATACGAACGCCGATAATGTATTTTGAAGTCGGACCGGTAGAGACAACGGTTCACTTAATTAATTCAACTACGCATATCATATAAAATCGTTGGATCCTTTTATTCAAATGATTCACAACCAATTGATCTCCTACCTCTTAACTTTCCCTAATATTGACTTCAATCAAGCCAAAAAAGTGCTCTCATGCCTCTCGACGGTTCATACTCAAATGGCTCGGGGTTAAAGCACAATTAATTTAAGATTTTTTATTTAATTCAAATCAAAACGTCAGTTTAATAAAATTGTATTTAATTAATATTTAAATCGAAATATACTCTATGAAACATTTTAATTTTGATAAGACAGCGAATCTTTTAATTGATCTAAAGTTTTTTTCATTTTTGCCATAATTCGATAAAATGTTTGTGAACTGGGTGTGCATTTATTTCTCAAGGTTTATTTCGTTCTTACTCAAATTCTCAAAATTTAACTTGAGTGATCGACGAATATTTGTTATTCCACGAAAATATTTTATTATTCTTTTTATTCTTACTAGATTTTTCAAGTTTATGCTAAAAGTGCGTGAGTCAGCGCTGAGTGCACGACGCTCTAAGCCTGATGAATTGAGATAAAGTCTGGACCAAAAGAATTTAGATAGAGATGAATCAAATTTTTATTAAATGATCTGTTTATCAATTGAAACAATTGACCGAGTCATATACTGAATTTCTTTCACCGCCTAAAAACCGAGGAGTTTTAACCTGACGCTCTATAACGATTTGAGACGTCATACTTTCGCCAAGTTTTGTTGATTCACTAAAATAATGCGGAGAAACTAATTTGTAATTGAAGAACAATTATTACCGGGTTTCGGCGGCACCTGTAAGCTACCCTCACAAATCAAAAATTACTGCGTTGATGGAAGGTTTAGTCTACGGTATTATTTTTACTCATTATTATCTGCCCCGTTACTCGACGCTATAGTCCAGCGGAGGTGATGGCTTCTATCCCCAAATCCAATATCTACAACCCAATCCCCTTAGTTGCCGGTTGCTTGTTTAAAAAGTGAATGGAAACAGGAAGAATCTAATGGATTAATAGAAAAACAGTGAAACGGGCTTTATTTGTAAAAAGCATTGCCCGAGCCGATCTTTGAGTAAAATGCGAAAACCCAAGAAATAAATATTTTGAATGATAAAAAGCTTCCTGAGTCAGGATCCGGACGATATGGAGAAAGATAACAAGACAACTTTTTCTTAGTCAAAGTTTTTCCAACGTTCGCTATTTATTTAGCAGTCTTCAGGAATAAAAATTTGTTCAGTAAACTTAGGCCTAAAAACAGCGGAAAAAGCGATGGAAATTCACTTTGAGCATAGGGTTGCGAGTAATTAATTCAGTGGGCTATATAAATAAATTGCCACACGTAAAGTGAAATCAGCGGGATTGAGTTGATCATTGTAATCCGGTTTAGGATTCGTAATGAACTTTTTTTAAACTGTCCAAATATTTTAAAAAAACAACATGACAAGAAAATTGTGAAACTTTTTGATTGGAGCCTCATGTGAGAGAGTACTCTTTATACCCGCATCAAACCAATGAACACCGGGTCAATATCTGAGCCCTAACTGCCGAATTCACATATCCGTAAAACTTTCACACTTTGCTTAATATTCTGCAATTAAAATGCGGAAGTGAAAAATTCCAGAATGCCACGCATTCAGGCTGAATAACACTCGCTAGTCAACCAATGTGACTCACGTTACGTAATTGCTAAGATGAATTCCAAGTTAAGCATTCAATTTTCATTCGATTGCGCGCGCTTGCGTTGGTTGAGTCTCTTGATTCTAGCATGTTTGGTTTAACCCACATCAGGTCAAACGAGTACGACCGGGGCCAATGGCACTGGATTAAATGACTTTAGTCCAGTATCCGTTAGCGAGATCAAACTATATCGATCGTTCACATTATTCGAAATGAACATAAAACTAAATTTTTCGTTTTTTCACGATAATTTTTTTACGAGACTCGTAAATGGTATTTGTGTCAAAAACCTTAATTGAGAAAACATATGCTTTATCATAATAATCATTTAGAGGTGAGATTCATCGTTTCATAGGCAAACCGCATTAATTGTATTTTGAATCGGAGACCAGTCGTAAGAACATCGGGTTTCGACTTACTTTATTTCACTGCTTCATATCCTAAATCGTATGGACCTTTATTCAATGATTCACAAACAATTGGTTCCCTAACACTTAAACTTTTCCCATAATATATGACTGTCAAATTCAAGCACAAAGTGCCTCAATGCTCCTGGAGAATCCACCAAATGAGTCTAGGGGTTCAAGCATCCAAAAAATAGTTAATTTAGTAATTCAAAATCAAACGAAAACCGTGTTAATAAAAATGTATTAATTCAATTATCCTAATCGGAAATTAATACCCTCTAAATGAAATAAGATTGGTTAATTTGAATCAAAGACACGCCATCTTTTTTAATTAGATAAAGAGTTTTTTTTCATTTTTTGCAAAAATATCGATATACAAATTTCTGAACTCGGGTCATTTAAATTTCTCAAGCAGTTTATTTCAGTTCTACCTACAATCGTCATATTAGATATGAATCTGAGAACGAAATTCTTTTCTTCAGCGAAATTATATGTTCCCTAAGTAGAATTTTACAATTTTTTCTTCTAAGCTTTGAGTGGCCTTTCAAACGTGCGTAGGCAGCGCTAGTCACGACGCTCACCTTGCTAGAACTTGAAATGTCTGAGCCAAAAAGCATTTGATAAGAAGAGATACTTTTTTCATAATGATCTGTGTTTTTCATTGAAACAAAATTTGACGAGCTCAACATTATGTTGTATCATCTGCACCGCCAAACCGAGGGTTTTTAACTGGCGGCTCATCAACTATTTGAAGACGTCCTAACTTTCCGCGCACTTTTTGCTTTGATGCAACAAAAGTAAAATTGACGGGAGAATCAACGTATTGTGAATTGAAACATTTTTACCGGGTTCAGACGGCACCGATAAGCACCGCTTGCCCCAGGAACAAAAAATTTACTTTGCAGTTGATAGAGAAGGTTTAGTCTCGGGTCATTTTCTCAATTATCTTATCTGCCCGTATCGACGCTTATAGTCCAGCTGGAGGTGAGGCATTCTCGCACAATCCATCTACACCCACGCCCACCCAACCCCCTTAAGTTGGCACGGAGCGAAGCCTTTTAAAAGGAATGGAACAGAAAAACTAAATCGAGAATAAAATGAGCGAAACGGCTTTAAATTCGTAAAAAACACAATTGCCCGAGCCCGATTGGAGTAAAACGAAAAAACCACCAACCACCAACACACCGCCCACACACGCATAACAAAATACTTTCCTGAGTCAGGACATCGCTGGACAAGAGTATGGAGAAAGAAATAAAACTAACTTTTTAAAGTAAAAGTTTTCAACGTTCGGACTATTATAATAGCATCTTCAGGGAAGAACTAAAATTTTGTTTCATGAAAAGTATAGCCAGAACACACGAAAAAAGCAATGGGAAATTCATTTAGAGCGACGAGGTTGCGAGAAGTCATTAAATGAAGTGGGCTAAGCGTATATTTTTAAAAAGATTGCCACGTTCAAATAAAGTAAATAGCGGTGAATATGTGATACCATTGAGATCCGGCTTAGGATCTAATGAAACTTTTTAAACCCCTGTCCAAATTCTCAAAAAAACACAAGACAAAAAATGGAACATTTTGATTGACCTGCAATCAGACAGATACTTCTGTAATATCCCCAACCCAAAGAACAACAAGAGGTGAACTATCCGAGCCCTAAACCGCCGATACCAATTGCCGAAAAACCTCACAACTGTTTCGCTAAAGATTCTTCTATAGTGACAAGGCTCGAAAGTGAAAATATGTTCGAAATGTCCAACCGCAATTCAGCGTTTAACTAAACTAACTCGACTAGGTCACGCACGCTGAGCTCCGATTACGGTTGTAATTTCTAAGATGAAGCCCAAGTTAACTGCCATTATAATTTTCATCGATTGCGCAGCGAGGGCGTGGTTGAGTTCTGAATTCTACCTCATCTTGGTTAAGGGGTAATGTCTTCTGAATAAGGCCTCAGAGCCTAAAATGCTCCATTGATACGAGGGTGATAATAGTTGACCTGAAACCCAGTCATCAAAAAAGAAAACTTCGAAGTTGCGATTTTGCATTTTTCTCGAATAGTTAAAATAATTAAACAACTGACCGTAGCTCGAATCTACCACTAAACGCCAAAATCTCGACGACGTAGCCAAAACTTCCACATTTATGCTCCTTGTGCGAGCCTACGTCGAAAAGTCGAAGCACTTTTTCGGAAAATTGTCGAAAATGACCAAAAACATCATATTTCGAGTTGTCGCCGGAAATTCAAAAAGCTCTTTAATCTCTCACAAAATTCGAGAATCCATGAAAAAAATTGAGCCCATTGTGCAAATATGGTCGTTTGGAGAGATAGATTTGAATCGAAATGTGAAAAATCTCTCGTACTTGGCGTCTATGAATGGCATGTCGCCGAGCAAGAAAACCGCCTTAAAAGATGACACCTACGCTGATCTTAAAATTTTAACTCCAATGATAACCGCGGAGGCATAGATTGCAGTTTGGAAAATGTCACCTTGTTACGATACTTAACTATTGGTGTGATGGTCAAAAATAATTTTTGAGGTATTTTTTCGCAAGATTAAGGATAAATCTACAAATAAGCATTATCAGTTTTTCTCATAAGCTTTTAGTTTTCAGACTATATTACCGTGAATATGTCGAATCTGCCAGATATACCCCCTTAAACTTTTTTTATAAAGCTCCTAATTAAATTAAAAAAATTATGACGTCATTTCAAACGCCTACTGGGTTTCAGTTATGAACGAAAATTCATTTTTGTTCTCTACTATCGCAAAAGTATATCGCCAAAAGTGTCCAATATATATTTCCAATATCCCTTTATGACCTTTTGCTTAATCTAAGAGATGTGGGCTGAAAAGAAGAGAAAGCGGCCTCATGAGTGGCTAGAAGGGNACCCACATCTAGGATAAACAAAAGGTCCATAAAGGATATACTCCAATAAGACCCAATTCTCGCCAAGAGCGATTAAACCCCCTGAATGAAAGGCCCAAATCAACTATCTGACCCGAATATGTAGGTAACAAATAATTTAATTCGATTTAAAGGATACAATTTACACTGTACAACCATTTTATACAGTTGTTTCGTTTACAACTGATCAATTTTCACATTTCTACGATGGTTTTTTTCTCATTTGGGAATGCTTTGATGGGGAAACCACCACAATGATGTACACCACAAGTACCACCACAAGTACCAGTTTTTCCATGCAACCATCTTGGTCTCCTCAAGATACATCAACTCTCAGCCCGGGTGAATAACTATCTTAAAATTAAATTGTTTTCCAAAAGTAGCTTTGGATTGCTATTATTCAACCAGTGAACTCAGACTGTGCCGGTTTTCACAAAGTGGTCATTCAGCGCGCCTATTATTATAAAATACGCACGTATTTTTATGTAATTGATAAGACTAAAATTTTTATCAATTCTCTTTATTTTTATATAAGATTGTTCGGCTTATTTTCTCAGTTTGTGAATTTTAGCCGTTGGTTTAAGTTTAGATTGTGAGAAATATGTTTTTGAATTTAATACAATATATTGTATTTTTCACAATATAAATTATCATATCCCTTTAGGAAGAATAATGTTATTTTCTGGTTTGGTCTAGTACATTATGTACAGGGTGTAAGGTTTTTCCCTTCTTTTTTCCAAATTGGATTCATTTGATTTCCGACGTTTTGATTGGTTAAATCTGAGAAAGACGTAGGTTTTATCAGATTCAACCAATCAAAACGGCGGAAATTAAATGAATCCAATTTGGAAAAAAGAAGGTAAAAACCTTACACTCTGTACGTTGAGTAGTATCAATGTACTAGACCAAACCAGAAAATAACAATCTTCTTCCTAAAGGGATATTATTGTTTTTCATTTAAAAAGTTTTCAATTTGAATTAATTCGATTATTGCCGAAAAATTTATGTCTTGAAAACTTAAATGTCAAAATAGTGTGCCAGATTTGTCCGGAGCAGAAAATTATGGAATTTTTAAAATCTACAGCATCTGTTTCATCTGCTCATTTCCAATGTGCCTAACCCAGCTTATCTTGACCGGAATATATAATATATTATACAATATATTATATATTGTCATAAAATTAGTAATTAGAAAACTTTCAGTTATAAAAAATCTAACGTTGAAGTCTTTCAGTATGTTTTGAAGTCTTACGAATCGTAAGATAAAAATTTTCGGTTTGACAAAAATGTCAGGTTTATTCATCAAATTTAAGTTTTGAGTCCACATCAACTTCAGCTATGCCAAGTTTCACTTCTGATGACGTCTCTACTACATCATCAACGACGACAACCACTCCTCTCGTAATAAGGAGGGTATCTTTTGAATCGAAGTTTATTTTTAATTAATCAAGAAAATAATTCAACAGACATTCAATCACGTCAAAAACAGTTTCCAAATCATGAAAGTTTATTAATTATGGCCAAATAAATGGAGTATACATTTTTGGTCGACAAAATTTTTGGTCGACTTTATTTCTCCTATCTTTTGCTATAGAAATGCGTGGGCGTAAAAATCTACCAATTTGAATAAAAAACGTGTGCAATAAAAAGTGACATGTCCGAAAAATGCAAAGTTTCTTATTTATATGTATACCAAAAATCAACCGGTTTCAATAAAATAAAATATAATCGAACAAAGAAATATTTCGTAAATTTGTATTTTCCTTGTAGTGCTGATTTCCACCTACGCACTTCTCATAGCAAAAGATAAGCATTTTGAAAAATGTCGACCAAAAATTTTGTCGACGAAAAATGTATACTCCCAAATTAATACAACAGACGATTTGAAATAAGACATTTTTAAAGTCAAAAATGAGTACCGATTTCATTTTTCCATCTTGTAAAGAATTTATTTTGTGGTCATTTCAAGACACATGTTTTTTAAGGGTTTGCAAGTTTTTTCAAAATATACAGTTTTAAATGGTGTGAAATGACCTTTTGGTCCTCGGATTCTCACCAGCGAGTAAACTAGCGGTAATAAAAATAAAATAAGCTGACTCGGAAGCGAAGGGTTGTCTCAAGAAGGATTTTTCTGTTACGTTTTCGAATGTACCGGCTGGTCAAAACTAACTGGTAAAGTACAACTTTTGGTACCGGAATTGATATTTTTATGATTGGAATGTAACAAAAATGCACAACTTTTGCTTTTCTGGAGACAGTATTATAAACTAGGGGTCAAAGGGGTGGCAGGACATTTGCGGGGCATTGTTTGCCCCGAAAGTTTTGTGGGGCAAAACAATGCGAAATTGAGTTATAATTGTTTGCCCCGGAAATTTACGAAAAAAGCTGTTTTTTTTCAATTTCCGGGGCAAATATAATTTGTGTGTTTTTGCCCCGGAAATTTTACTGACAAGTGGGTTTTTGGACGATTGGACCGGGGCAATCAGTTTTTTTTACTTTTCGTTGGAAAACTGCAGTTTTAAATTTATTCCTATTTTGAAAGTATTAGATCTAGGGTTAGGTAAACTCGTGTCCAGTGTACATGGTAGGGAAGTTTTTACAATAAAAAAAATAATGCAAAACTGCACGTATTGGGCGTACTATTGACTGGGTTAGTTATTCTCAAGAATTCGTCAAATTCGTATTCACACATTTTGAGAAAAATGTTATCTGTTAACCTTGGAGGCTCCTGCACCACTTAAGTGGTGCGACTTTGAGAGCTTATTACGGGAAAAGTAAGAGTCCTTGGAACTTTATTGTACTCTAGTCCTCGAGATTAAGCATAGACTTAGACTTTAATAATATGTAATTTACATTTTGACTCTATTAACCCTNTGAGGAAATGGGAGACGTTAGAACAAAAATTAATAATGGAAATGATTAAAAATTCAATTTTCTAAAAAGTGACTTCCTCAGAAATAACCTGCAATTTCTGCTTTTTAATCTAGAGGTGTTTTCCGAAAAAATAACCTAACCTACGCAATTTATCGAAATCACTTTCAAAGAAATAAATATTTACTTAGAGCCGTTAGGACAAAAATTGAAAATGCAGCAGTTTCAGAAAATATTAAGTGAATAATTCAAAAGCAACCTGCAACTTCTGTTATTTATTCTACAGTTGTTTTTGAAAATAGCCCAGAGCCTCCAAGGGTTAAACAAAAATTTGATCGAAAAACAATTGATTAAAGTCTAGAAACAATTCCGACGAATAATTTAAATTTCACTACAAAGTGACTAAAAAGTACTAAAAAGTTTGCCACGGAAAAATCAACAAAAACGAGTTTTTTCGTCGTTTTTCCGGGGCATAAAAACAAAAAAAATATGCCCCACAAAAAGTTGCGAAAAGTGCATTTTTCATTAACTTTGCGGGGCAAACAAAACAACAAATAATAAATTGTCGGAGATTCTAAAATAAACAGAAAAAAATTGCAAAAATTCCTCGCAAATGACCCCTTACCGTCAAAGGTAACCGCAAGCAGCGCTAACGGGGGAATTTAAATAATGCAAAAAACGCACTTGTATCATTGAAATGTCACTTCCGGTATCGGGAGCTGTACTTTACCGAAAAGTGTTGATCAGCCGGTACACCGATAACGTTGCAAAACAAATCCTTCTTGAGACAACCCTTCGCTTTCGAATAAGCTTATTTGAATTTTGTTATCGCTTTATGAAACCATTTGGAAGCCAGAAAAAATCCTGTGTCATAAAATGACCACACAAACTCTCCAGAAGATGGGCAAATTAATGGTACCCACTTTCGACTCTAAAATTTCTTATTTCAAATCTTTACAGTTCAAAAATATACCCTTTTCAGGGATCCAAATTTAAGCGGCTCATCGGGCACTATTTTTCTTCTAGATTATGAAAACAACTTAGATATTTCTTGGACAGTCGAATCCACTTGTGGTTCTCAAGGAGTCCGACTATTTTCAGTGCTATTTCAACTTGAAACTGACTATGATTGGATATTCATCGGTGGCACAAACTATACCGCTGATTTCCCAATCGAACAAAAACTTCCCGATATTTTTGGTATTAATTTCCACTCCGATTATGCTTACAGTGCAAGTGGGTTTATTATTCATTGGAATTGTATTGGTGCTCCATCAACAGAATGCGGCGAAACATGTGATGAATCAGGTAACATTTAAATTTTATTATACAGGATGTCCTATTTTCTCGAGGGTCGTTTCCTTACGACGATATGGATACTTTCACTAAGTGAGCGCTGTGATTTGCCAGTGACAATGCATGAAAACAAAAGGTATACCATTTTCATCGATAATGTTCGAGTATTTTTCCTTTATCTTTTCTATGAAAATTGCGTTAGTGTTTAAACCTCTTAATCAACGAATGAAAATGTCTACATTTAAAATATGGGTGTGTTGATATCACAAACTCTGTCAGATGTCCTTTTCCCAACGGAACTCCATCTCAAAAACGCTTACTATCTCTAGCGCGTGTTCGAATCCCACTAATGTGTCTTAGTGATTATCTTCAATATATTATAGGCAAGGTCTCGATAATGGAACCGCTAAATTTTATCGGATGTGTAATCACTCAGCAATGCACTAAGAACAATCACTTTGGACAACATCAGTGGGATTCGAACACGCGCTATAGAGATAGTAAGCGTTTTTGAGATGGAGTTCCGTTGGGAAAAGGATATACACTTTCATAATTATATTATAGTCAATGCAAAATAAAATTTTCAGAACATATTTTGAAAATTTGCATTGAAATTAAAAATATATTCCGCCCACACATTATTATATAGTTAGAATTATATTTAGTTAGAAATAGGCTTTTTAAAAAGTCGACGAAGAAAATTATCGATGAAAATGATATACTCGGAGTATAAATTATATTATATTATACTCCTCAAAACAAAGCATTTTTATTGGCTTGAGTTACTCAAGTTGAGTATCCATAGCGTCGTTAGGTAACGAGTCGTTACTAACGACCCCCAACAAATTGAATATCCTGTATATCAATTTGATAAGGACGTTTTGCGACCTATTAACGGTTAATAATTAACCCGTGAACAAACAGTGCAAATTGGCCCTTAAGAGTTATTATTTAACGCGATCGGCTCCTTAGTTAACTACAGACAAATTTCTTACGGTCTAAGAATTATTTCACTTATCTGGTTTGTCAATTATAGTGATTTGTAAAATTCGAAAATAATATAATGATTTTTAGAACCACAAAAATATCAATGTTTAAATTTAAAAAATTCATTATAAAAACTTTTTGAATTTATTTCAAAAAATTAATTTCACGACGAATTGACTTCTTTCATAAGGGGCTTGATGATCGTTAACATAAATAATATTTAAGGATTACCGACTTCAAACCTGATTCCGAACAATTTGCCGTTTGGTACTCGTTGCTTAGAGGGAAATATCTTCACAAAATTTTCAGGCGTGATATCAATTAATTTTTCGATATTATTAACAATTAAAATTTTGATAAAGAATTTAAATTTTGTGAAATTTTTCCTATCAAATATATTTGAAAAACTGATCACAGATTGTAATTCACAGTATTAAAATTATGGACTGTAGAAAACTACATAATTTTTATTTCTCGAGCTCCTGAATTTAGTTTGAATTTAATTTTGAAATTCAAAAAGCATCACGTATTGTTAATGGTGACACTACTGAAAGTTATACTTGGCAGTGGATAGTCAGTATCCAAGTTCGACGAGCTCATTACTGTGGGGGAACAGTGATCAATAATGAATATATTTTGACAGGAAATGGCCCTTTACTCGTGAAATTTATCAGTTTAGATTTTATGCTTTTTCCCAAAAAAGAATCTTTTGATTTATTTTTGAAAGGAAATCAATGATTTCAAACAGGAAAATGCGAAATTTAACCTATCTTCTTCGTCATTATACATGAAAAATTAAATGTCATGGAAAAAATCAAAAGATTTTTGTGATCATTTTGATCTCGAAAAATTTCAAAAAATTGTGCTTCAAATTTTAAAAATCTTTAAATTAATTTCCAGCTGTCGGCATTTCAAATTACATTCAGAGATCCCTTACATTTCTTGGAAATTTAAATTTTTTCCTTTTTTTACACTTTTCGAGCGTTTCAAGGACGTGTACAAAATATAAAACTCATCTCTTCATCATCACAGGTTCTCATATAATTTATATAATATGAATCGTATAATGTTATTGAAACATTTTTATTACGCCCACTTATTTTGAAACTCCAAAACGTTCTTTCTTGGAAAGATAAACCTTCGAAATTACCGCCAATCGATTTGCAATACAAAAGTTGCGTATAAGATTTTGAACAACTCTAAAAATGATCCAAAATGGTTGTCAAAAATGTCAACGGGTACCACCTTAACTTCCTCGGAAAAAAACTATTGTGGTTCAAACTGTTACATAATAAAAAAAATGTTATGCGTCAACCTCAAGCTGCACATTGCTGTGTTACTTATCAACCAGAAGATATGAACATTGTTCTTGGAACACATGATTTGGAAAATGATTATCGGAGAACAACGGTTCAAGTACTTGAGCTGAAGGTTCATCCTAATTTTGATGTGTAAGTTTTTAAATTCAGAAAAAATTGAATTGTTTGAACATGAAGGAAATATCCGCAAAGTCTCGATTAATTTTGAATGTTTGTCTTTCATATCAATGCTTAATACCTAAATTCTGTTCGAAAAATGACAAATTTCGTCATTCTGAGGACCCTCAAAAAGCCATTTTGATTTCATAAAATTTTAAAAAGGATCTTCTTTTATCAGATTCAACCCTGTGTTTTCATTTACGGGGTTAAAAGTGACTTTTAACCAACTCTCTTTTTAAACCGATCAGCAATTGGCAAAAATTTTGAATTTTCTAAAGAGGATGAGTTGAAATTTATTTCTAGATTATTTTTTCTGTAATTAGTCTTTTATTGTTAGTATATCTTTTACAAAATTTAATGGTCTTATTAATATCGTGAAAATCAGTAGAACTCAACTCAAAAAACAGTCAGATTTTTTGCTAGATTACTAACTAGTTTTAATTTTTTAGTCATAGCTTTTTGAGCGTTAGGGCTTTATCACCTTTTAGTATGACGGTAGAGATGGTTTTAAATTTCAAATAATTTTCGATTGAAAAAATTTGACGAAATTAACGATTTTAGGTCATTTAAAGCTATTTTTGGTAACAGTTGTTAGAAGATTTTTTTATTTCCAACTCACATCTTCGATAAGGAATTAAAGTCATTCTATGACCTTTGAAATCGACCTATATCTTTTTACCAACGGAACTCCATCTCAAAAACGTTTACTATCTCCATAGCGCGTATTTGAATCTCACTTATGTTGTCTTACTGATTGTCTTGAGTATGATTATAGGCAAGAGTGCTTGATAATGGGACCGCTAAATTTGATAACTGTGTAATCACTCAAGCAATCACTAAGACAATCACTTAGACAACATTAGTGAGATTCGAACTTGCGCAATAGAGATATTGAACGTTTTTGAGATGGATTTCCGTTGGTTAAAAGATATCCGGTTCAACCAATCTAATTCACATATTTCCTTAGACTTTCCAAAAATTTAGTATGAAAAAATAAAATAGGATTTGGGCGGCACTTTATTCACATGGTCGGAACTATTCCTGAGAAATTTAGGAATTAAGTTAACTATCATCGTCAGTCACACGATTTTGTCCATCAAGATCAAAGTCTTCATTAAAGAGTTAAGATTCAAGGCTCAGGTATTGTTTCACATCATAATGCGTTGAAATCATGAGACTTTCACGACCTCTTAAAATTTCACACTATCTTACACTGTCCAATTTAATTGCCAATTATTTGCTGGAAAAATTTCCACGAAGATAAATTAAAAATAATCGTTTAGTTTAAATACATGATAATTATGTTTATATAGAACTGGACCCGTCAATGTCAACATGAACGATTTGTGCCTCATCAAAGCTGAGCCTTTCCGGAGAACTGACCGTGAAGATGTAGTCTGCTTACCAGAACAAGGAACAGAAATCAAACCTGATAATGAAGAATTTGAAAACAAATGTTTCACAGCGGGATGGGGCGATCAAAATTCTGATGGAACAAGTTATGGTACAAATTTAAATCTTCTTATTGCGGTGGTACCCCTCATGAAATGAGGGTGAACCAACAAATTTTCCAGATTTAATTTTAACTATTTTTTTCTGAAAATATGGACAATTTGAAGATGACTGGTAGTATTTTTATCTCCATACTTAGCCAGGAACCTACTTTTTCATCATTTTATTTTTTTTGTTATTTATTTATTTCACCAAAATTTCTTGATTTTGAAAAATGTAAGTACAGCTTTCGAAGAGAAAAAACATAAGAATTTAGGTTAGATAGTACACAACCTCCGCTTGGTCTCAGCTGATCATTCATTATGTTCAATATTGTGACTAAAAATCCAGGAAAAATAGGCTTTTCCGCGACCTTCTAAAATCAGCTAAAATCGTTTTTGCGTTTTCTAGAGCGAATTTATTTGAATTTTAAAAAAGATAGTAACGACCTGCAAGCGTTTCTTGTGGTTTTATACTAATTTTTCTACCCTCAAAACTCACGAAAAAATAGGCTTTTTGCTACAAAATATGACTCTACTTTGACGCTCGTCCTGATTGGTCGAGCAATCAGATGATCGCTTGAATTATAATTTCGGATGTGAGATTCAGGTTCAATTAATCTACCAGGCTAAAGAATTAGGTATCACAATGTATAGTTTCCCAGATATTCGACTTCAACACTATACAAACTTTTTGTTGGATTTAGTTGAGCACTTGAATTCAAATTTCTTATCAAAATGCACCTTTCATTCTTACTAAGGTAGCCTTTTTGTGGGTCCCCACACCGCGGTGCACCGTCTGCCACATGCCATTATTTAACGGAGCAAGACAATTTTAAGTCGATTTTGCCATCCCATAGCCAAGAAAAATTCAATGAAATTTTTTATTAAGATTTCACCTGGATGTCCGATAAAACCGAAAATTGACCAGTCAAATTTTGAAAAGTCGGTTCTGAGAGAACATCAATCGAAGTAAAATTTTTTTTCTCAGAAATTTTTTTTGGATTTTTTTTTAATTTGAGACACAAATTTTTTTTGAAAAAGCGGAATGGCTGTAATTTTATCCGTTTAGAGTTGTCTCAAGCCAGAGTTTTTATTGTCAAACATATTTTTTTCGCAAACATATATTTCCCAGTCCAAAGGTTTTCTAACATTAAAGCTGAGGAGCCAAAGATCTGGGCCTCAAATAACACAAATGTTTCGAGACAAAGTTTAGGCACAAAAAGTTGTACTTACTGTCAAAAACTTAGCTTCGAGGGATTTGCAGTTTTCCTGGATCCCACTTTCTGAGAAATAAACGATCAATTTCCGCTTTAACCAGATATCCGTTAAAAATACAAAAAAAATTGGTCATCGAGTTTTAATTTGACTGTTTGATGCAAAAGTCTGTTTGAAATTATCTTGGCTCTTAATAATGGCATAAGGGGGAGTTCAACTGAAAAATAGCTACCGTAGTATGCTAAAATAAAGTTCTTAATTTGTCCTCAATTTTATCAAGATTTTCCAGCATTGAAAAACAAATACGCTGAACGGGCCTCAGAAGTTTTCAACTTTTCATTTAGAAATATCAGCTAAAGGAAAGCGAAATTTTTTTGATAATTTTTTACTATAAAACAGTGACATGAAACTTCGTTCAATAAGACTTAAAATTTTCTCTGATGAGTACTGTCTTGAAAAATCAAAGTATGCAGAAAATGATATAATGTACGATAGAAACTCATCATTTTGCGCTGGTTTTATTAATGGAAGCCGTGACACATGTGCTGGTGATAGTGGAGGACCACTGATTTGTATAGTTGATTCAAAACCAATACTTTATGGTGTTTCGTCATGGGGAATTGGCTGTGCTCAACAAGGGTTCCCAGGGATTTATTCAAAAGTTGCAATTAAAGCTTGGAATGATAAAATAACAAGAAAATTAAATTTTGGTTAAATTATTCAAGGACTTTATTTAATTTTTTTTAATTAAAAAAGTACTAATCAGTTTTTGTTTTAGGTTATGTACGTGGTTAAATGCACCAAATGGCATGAAAAAGGCCAGAAAATTTATTTTGGTCGTACCATGAAAAAATCCGAGAATATCCTCAAAATTTCTGAGTATTTTTTGGGAAATTTTTTGTACATAGCCTCAATTTCAATAAAAAATGCTGAAAATAAGTAAAGTGATTGACAGCTTTTATTTTATATTTGCAGTGGCTTCAATTTGATGGTACTTTCCGTACATAGAAAAAAATGCTTATTCAAATTGTTTTAATCTGAGAAAATTACAAATTGACATAAAAACGGCGTCTAAGTGTCTCTTACGACATGTCGGGATACTTCATTTTATTTTGATAAAAAAGTTCTATGCATATATGTAACAATAAAGTTAGACACAGTCGCGTAACGCGACTCGCGTTCAACAAAAAAAAATACCAATCTCTCGATGAATTCTCTTTGCTAACTTATAATTGGTCAGTGTCGTCCGCTAGCTGGAAATCGAATCAAGCACTTATAGTGCTGCACTATGCAAAGTCTATGCTACAGTACCATTGCTACTTATGTATGTATAAAAAAGTACATTTCGTACAGAAATTTTAAAAGACAATTTTTATCAGATTAAGTTTACTGATTGATCAAAATTAAATTTCTTCTAATTAGAATTTGAATTCAACTGACGTCGCTTACGCACGAAACATATTTAAGACTTTAAAATAGTATAATCCGAAAACTATTAACATTTATATATTAAAACGCAGCAAATGCATTTGCCTTCTTTTGACCGTCCAAAACCAGTCATTAAGGGGTACCCGTCATGAAAAAAACGTTTTTGAGGCTAAATATCTGAAATACTACACATTGTAGAGCCCAATACTCAAATAAAATGAACTATTTTAACGAAACTCTTACTTTTTAAATTTTTTTTGAAGATCACTAATTGCTCACCCAATCAGGAACAAGCTTCAAAATAGAGTGATATTTTGACTAAAAAAGCCTTATTCTCCCTGTGTTTTCACAAAAAGAAAATTATTTTTAAATTCAAATAACCACAAAATACGTAGGCATGTCTATTACTTTCGTTTGTAAAATCTGTGATAATTCGCTACAGCATCGACAAAAAACGTTTTTTGCGTTTATGTCAAGAGTTCAACGCAAAAGCCTACTACAACCTAGATTTTCGAGTAATTAATTTGAAACCTATATGATTAAATACCTTATAAGCATGTGGAGAGCTGTTACTATCGAAACCTTAATTTTGTTTCCGTAAACTATACTTTGAATTTGTAAAATAATAATCTATAAATTTTTATTAAAATGCTTAAAACAAAGCCGATATATTTGCAAAACGATGAAAAAGTACTTTCCTGTCAGGATATGGATATAACAATCACCACTTTTTTCAAATTGGCCATAATCCCTTATCACCTTTTTGTAAATGCTAGCCACAAGTTAAAATCACACTAAAAGTAGTGGCTACGCATTCTAACCAAAAGTGATAAAGGGATAATCCCTTTAACGCATTTGCTTAATCTAGAATGTGGCTGAATCGGCCTCGCATGAGTCTAGGAGGCGGTCTTAAGAGCTGCCGAGGATTTTTCCAAAACACTAATCAGCCCGACAATGGGACTTTTTCACGAAAATTTGACACAATACTAACTTGTATAAAAAATTCATTCAAAATTAAAAAAAATGCCGCGCTAATGAAATCTTCGAACCCTAAGACACGCGAAGTTCGAACTTTTTATTTTTTTTATGTTATAACGCTTCAAATTAAGCTAAATGTATACTTCAAGCGATTATTTGAGATATAAAGAACATGTCTCAAATGACCTCTTAAGCTTACGCTCTAGAAGGAACGATTTTATGAATAAAAAAATTGCCAATGCCTTAAAATTGGGTATCATTCATCCCAAATTAAATTTTTAAAAATTTTGAGATTAAAAACGTATCTCCAAAGTACCTCTTTAAGGAGCACGGCTCAGAAGGCGAGTTGTATGAATAAAAAAAATTGTCCAAATCCTTAAAAATGCGGTATCATGCTATCCCAATAATACTTTTGAGATTTAATTATGAAACATGTCTCAAATGTACCTTTTAAAGTACGCCTCTAGAAGGCCGATTTGTATGAATAAAATTCCAATTTCTTAAAAATGGTTATCATCATCCCAAATTATTTTAAAATTAATTATGAAACGATGCCTCAAAGGACCGCTTAAGCGCAAGGCTCAGAAGGCGATTTTATGAATAAAAAAAATTGTTCCAAATTCTAAAAGGGATCATTCGATCAAAATTAATTTAAAGAATTTTGAGATTATGAACGATGTCTTCAAGTACCTCTAAGGAGCTACGGGTCTAGAAGTCCGAGTTAAATGGAATAAAAAAATGTGCCAAATGCCTTAAAAGGTAATCATTCGATCTCAAATGAATTTTAAAAGTTCAACTGGATACATTAAGGAACCTTATTCGTGATTTCATAATGTTAAATTTCCCTTTCAATGCTGCATAAGACTTTGAAGAATAGCCTATTCATTTTACAAAAAATCTTGAAATTCAGTCCTAGAACCTTCAAATCCCTGCTAAAATATTCAACTTTTCAATGCATTGTTACGATTATGAAAAGTCCGTAAAGATACATTAAAAATATGATAGAGCAGCATTAATATTTTTCTAAAATCGGTATTAGTCCTGGAAGCTTCAAACTTTGCATAAAGACTGTTTCACTGCATTTTATAAGATATGAAATGTTGTCGTAATAACACTAAGGACATATGGGATAGAGAGCAATTAATAATTTTTATAAAATCGGTTATTTTAGTCTCTTAGATTTAAGCAAAAGGTGTTAAAGGGATATGTCAGACAAAATGCCATTAAAAGAGATTGTGAACAGTTTTTGCTTGAGCCTTAATTCATGAGGGTTTTTTTTCATCATTTTATTATTATTCCACAAATAGATACATTTGATTGGATGGTGGAAATCATCATGGGTGATATACCGGACATTTTCAGAATTGCACAATTTGAACTTGTTTTCCGAACAATATACAGTGAAGGCTTAGGCCAAAAAGATTCAGAAACTTACAAATTAAATCGAGATTACATCGACTCAATTGTCGCCATATCACTAAAAGAAGCATCTTATTTTCAGCAAACGCTGGCCATAAATATTGAGGATATGGAATTTACAAAGTCAGAATTTGAGGATTCAACCTTAGTTTTGATCGAAGTTTCGTTTAATGGAAAAAATCAGTTTATAAGTGATCTTATAATCAAAAATTTAGTTATAGATAGCATATCAGAAGCCATAGGAAAAAGTTGATCAACCCTTAATTATCGCTTATGACATCTGGTTGGAAAAATATTTGCTGAAATTAATGCTATTTTGTGATTTCACGAATAATTCGTTTTATTTCTACTTCGTCATTTAAGGGCCTCGGTGCTATTTGACAGATTTGCACTTTTTCAATTTTTTTTTCTTTTGTTGGGAAATTTGTCACCACTCCAAAATTTTTGGATAAAAACTTTTTTGAACGAAAGTTGCCCCTTTTCAGCTTACTTCGTTATATCCTTTTCTTTCAGATCGATTATTTTTACTTTATAAATCGTGTTAAAAAAAACTCAAAAAACGAGCGTTTGCTATCGAAGGTTTCTAAATTGAGGATAAAATTATCATTTATTAATTAGAAAACGATAAAACCGACTCATCCATTATTGAAAAAATTTTTCAAATTTGTTTTATACGATTTCTACGTCAAAATCGAAAATTTAAAATTTTTGAAAAAAAACGAAAAAACCAAAACATTTTTTTTGAGTTTAATTTATTCAATTATACGTAGTGGATGGGTCGGCTCTGACAAGTTTTGGTGTGATACTTATTTTCTAATTCTAGATAAAAAAGGGCTTGGATGGATTTTTGGCAAACCGTAGTTTCGATTCAAAAATTATGATTCAGAGTATAAACAAGAGCGAAGAAACAAAAACGAGGACATATTTGAAAAAAATTAAAATTGGCATTCAAAATATGTTTAACCGGTGATTTCAAAAAAAATTGTTTGAAAAATTTTGAACAAAAAATGAGGAAAATTTTAAAAGTATTTCCAAATAGTTTGGACCAAAAATCCCAAAAAAATGTCGTATGAATGTCGTACAAATAGCATAAAACAAATATGTGGTCACCTACGCAAAAGTTAAAGTGACTATTTTGAAGAATGTTTTTTGTTGCTTTAAAATAAACTAAGGAAAAAAATTTTAACAAAAAATAAGGCCTTTTTTTGATATGTTCCGAACTTTTTTGTAAAAATTTCTCATAATTTGTCGAATTCGAAAAGTTTAATTCGAACTCTGAATTTTCTAAAAAAGCAACAAATCGAAAATTCTGTAGTTACAAAAGTTGTCTGGATTATAAAACATTACTTCGATCGGTAAGTATTGAGAAGAATATATAAACCCAGTTAAATTTTTTTATCAAAAAGTCATATCCGTATCTGTCAATAGCCACTGAGGCCCTTAAAGTCGAATGGCAAATTAAAGTTCACAGGCAAGAGACTTCGATTTGGTCACATTAATTTTTATTTTTTATACGTACAAATCTTAACGTAAGTGATAGCAATGAGCAACCAGCTGACGAATGAGCGTAACTTGGGAGGGCATCATGTAGGCAACATTTTTGAGCGGATTTAATTTTTTCCAGACCTATAGGGCTATTTGCAAGACCCTGAAAAATTTTGATAAAAAACGAAAAACTCAGTTTATGTTTTCGTGTAAATATTAATATTTTACTTTATTTTATACTTTGATCATAATAAGGTCAACGAGCAACACTTTTTTATAACGGGAAGTGGGCAACAGTGAGGGAAATAGGCAACACTATTGACCAAAAGCTCGTGTGTTGTCCATTCGAAATGGACCATTTCCCTCAATAAATGTAGTTTTATATCAGATCTTATCCACGACAACTCTCAAGACAATATAAAAAAATTTTAAGAAAATTTCCGGTTAAATTGATGAATTCGAACACATTCAGCGCCAACAAGTTGCCAAATAAATTTTTTCTTCATTATTTAAACCATTCAGCTTAAAATCCAAAGAATATTACTCAACAGGACAGTACGAGTTTACTTTCAGGAGCTTAATTCGCAAAAAACATTTTTCAAAGATTTCATCGTATCCAGTTTTAATATCAACGGACGATTCCTGCTCTCATTTCTCAATAAATGGTTCATAATAAAATATACATATATATAGAGTATATATACATAGATTTCGCATTTTTCAAATATTTAGGATTTGTACTCTGAGGGCGGGTGATCCATATATTAAGTTATTTCATTGAAATACCGTTTTGGAGCTAGATCATTTTTTGTACTCTCTAAAAATAGTAAAATCTTTGATTTTCTGATTGATAAGATCAGGCCTTCATTTTAAGTAAATCAACAAAAGTAAGTTAATGAACAGCTTGAAGAACCTCTGTAGGTTTATCGACCATTTTTTCAGGTCAATCAACTTTTAAAAGTCGATAATCCAATGTTTCGAGCTAAAGATATTCAAGTGAATTGGATAAGATCTTCTTCAGAAGCTAAATCAAATAATTACGAAAAAGAAGAAGAAATTGAAGAAAATGATGCAAATCGAATAATTATATCTTTTATTTTAATGCTTGTTATCGCACTTCTGTTATAAAAAATGATGTTTTAATGGTCAAAGAAAGCTTGTTCGAAAAATATAATTAGGATCATATCATAATTTGTGTTTTGACATAAAAAAAGATGTTTCGACTGACTTTTATATTTAAACGTTCAGTTCAAGTTTTGTTCCGGAATTTAGGTAAAATTGTTATTTCACACAAAGAAATTTCTTGGACTTTAAGTTTACATCAATACTTCTAGTAGTTTATTAGAATTCTTTAGGCGACTTTCTTTCATTGTATAATTTTATAAAATACACGGCCAATCCTATTGGTCAATCCGAATCTTTATTTTTTCACAGCTTCTACAGGCTGAGTTTCTAGCAAAAGCCATAAGTAATTGTTAACTTAACCATTATGTTAAATCTGGGAATTGTATGCACACTTAGGCAAACTTGGCAATTATTAAGTTCAAAATAAAAATCTCAGTTATGATAAAAGCTAGTTATACCATTTTACAAAATGTTGTATGCGTTAAGCTTGTGCGATTGCATCACAAGACATTTGTAAAAAAATAATTCTGTATTATTTGAAAATATAATTCTCCATGCACAATTCTTTTTTGCAAGAAAGTAATTTCATTAAATGTGACACAGTGCAATTAAGAGCATAAAAAATGTCATCAAATCCAGAAATTCAGTGTGAATTTTATCTTCATTATTTTAAACACTTTAGAGAGGTGACAAAAAGTCCTTAATTATATTTCAAAACTACCAAAAGTGAGAATAGGGAAAACTAGCCACTAAAGTTTAAAGTATACTGTATACTGTTTACAGTGAAATGCATTAGTTGAAAGTCATAAGTTGATGTCAAATTTTACACTGGGTCGAAATTTATTGTAAAACATCTTGAGATTTTAGTATTTTGAAATTTTTGTTTTAAAATGAGCAAACCATTATCACTGAAACCTGTGAATAAACTAAAAAAATCGGCTGATTAAATTTAAGGGTATCGCGGCCCCTAATTTGACATATTCTCGATAAAATATTAGCCAAACAGGGCTCCAAGAATATAATTCTGATCAGCCAGTTTGTAGAACTGGCCTTCAGCTTGCGTCAGAAATGTGTCAAAATTTTTTTGTATGCTTACAATCCCAGACACGTAAGCGAGACAGGGAGACCTAAGCCAAAACGGAAGATCTATCTCCCCTCAGGTTTTATTTTGAAATTAATCTTGATTTCAATATTACCTGTAGAATTAGTAGGTCTAATTTAAGGTGATCCGTTTTGTTGATTAGTGCGATATTTTTTTTAGAATATGCGATAAACCACCGTTATTTGGATTTTGTTCATCGGAAAATCTATCTCCTCCTAGGTCAAATTTCATAATTACTCAAATTTTGCAAAGTAGCTTAAAACAAAATAAACTCAAGAAGCCGTTTTTGAAATTTCACCCCAAACTCAAGATATGAATTTTTAAGTCACTGTAACAATTTTCAAAAAAATGTGCTCTGATTTTTTCGTAAGAGCCTCAAAAGGACTGGGGAAACACTGAAGAGAAAGTTGGCTTACGTCAACCCGATATTTTGAAGTTTTAGTGGTCAAATTGACACAAACGTGATTTTTAAATATAATTTTGAGAAAAATTTTTTGTTGTCATTTTGGTTGTTTTATTCGTTCAAAACATACACAATTGATTTGGTGAATTTTAATGACATAATAACTGCAGAAAATGTAGGAGCCGGGATGACATTTTTATGACATTTTTATAATTTTTTCCAAATATCCCGTCCTCACTAATGAAAAAGACACTACGTTTGCTAATCAGGGACGGAATATTTACAAAAGTGTGATAAAGGGATATAGCTTATATCATATAGGTTTAAAAACAAACTGTTAACTCTTATCTTAGAAATCATTTTAAAAACAATTATTCATATTGCCACGCGTTTAAATTTTGTTTTTCATATCAATCAAACTTTATTTTTTAAGATTTGTGCAGAAAAAAGCAGATTTTTAGGACAAAACGGTTAAATTTTTGCTACAAAATGTTAAGTTTTTTGCAGCAAAATGTGAAAAATATTGCTGATCAGCCTATAACTCAGAATCAGTACCAAATTATGTTCTACACTTACTCGATTTGTTTTGTCGGCCTAATTTGAGTTAATTGCCATTCAATTCTTTCGAAACATAATTTTTTGAAATTTTTTGTTTTATTATTTTGAGTTTCATAAAAATCATTCGTGATAAAATCATTCTTCGTATAGAGACTGCAAAACAAACTCATATCAAACGAATCCTTTAATACTTTCCTAACAACGAGCTTGCTCAGAATTTTGATATAAGTAAAAAAACACATACTGTATCGTTTTCACACTATTGATTTTTAAGGAATTTTGGCAAAAAATCCTAAATAAAAGTAGGAATAAATATCGTTTGAACCAGGGGTCGGCAGAACTTGATCGGATTGGATTGGATTGAAGATTGACTTTTTTTGATTCCGATTCCAATCCGGATCAAGGTTGTTGAAACTTAACCGATAGTTACATCGATCAAGTTTTTAAATCCGGTTCAATCCGATCAGGTCAGCGATCAGGTTTTTAAATTTCTCAATCCGATCAGGGTCAATCCGTTCAAGTTTATTTTTGAGACTGATCGACCAATGCTATCAGATCAATATTAATAAAAAATGCGAAATGTAGGGTAAGTTGTTCTCAGTTATTCAAATAATTACATTTGAAAATCTAACAATACTAGCGTTGGACCAGAAGCTTAAATTGATTAT
>SCLH01000273.1:172086-201181 GCA_004367855.1 Oikopleura vanhoeffeni | reverse complement strand
AAAACTTGGAAATAGGGCCAACAAGTTTATATACAGTTTGTATGGAAAAATTTGCTTGTCCTCACAACTGTCCGATTAGTTGAGAGGTCACTTGAGTGGCTCTGGATTCTGTGACATGGGGTTTAAACCCTTATTTTGGTAATTTTTATTATTTCAAATTTTCTTTTGTCCTTATTAATGTTTTGAAAAAAACACATTTTTTTTCTCAAGGGAGTACTCCACGCGAGTTATATTTCGGCTCTCAGACATGGTAGAAAGCTAATTTTTATCTCATTCTCATTTTTGTTATCGGTTTCAATCCAAAAAAATTAAAAAAAAATTTTNTTTTCGATGTAAAAAATTTGTAAAAAATTCCCAAATTTCCTATTTTTTCTAATTATAAATTTCCTTCGATTGTCTGTAACTTTCAAAGTTGAAATCCGTTGACGCTGATTTTTGTTGCATGAGTTGACTTTGAATTCAATCTTAAAAAAGGAAATAAAAAAATTTCAATTTTCGGAAAAAAAATTCTGAAATTTTGTTAGATTGATAAAATCGACGTATTTTTCAGGAAGCAAAACTTTGATTGCGCATAAAACCATAACTTTAAAAGATAGCGAAATATGGAGCGCATAAAAATCATGAGCTCGTCACCAATTTTTAACATTAACAACTTTCTGAATGACTCTCATTTCAGTGAAAGGGTTGTTCAACCAGCAATTGAAGCCACAGCAAATTGCTTCATAGTATGAAATCGGCTCCCTAAACCTTCTCCGCATTCGTTTGAGAAAAAAAGAGGAGGGGAGACGATTTGATACTGTCATAGCATTATCTCAATCTATAGCGCATGTCTCCTGGTAGAACAACTTGACGACCTTCCCAAATTAGTGTCGCCGCCTATTAAAATTATTTTTCAATCAAAACCTGATTTTTTTGGAGTTTTCTTGAAAATTTTGAATTTCAAACTCATTTTCGACAACTTCGCCCCAAGAGGTAATGACCAAAATTTTTTGAGCATCATTTTTTTTGGAAAAAAACTTCTAAAAAATGCAATAAAATTAGTTTCGCCGCCTATTAAAAAAAATTTTAATAAAAACCTGTTTTTTTAGGTTTTTCTTGAAAATTTTGAATTTCAAACTCATTTTGGAGTTAGTGACCAAAATTTTTGGAGCATCAGTTTTTTCGAAAAATAATTTTGAGAAATTCATTAGAATAAGTGTCGCCGTCTATTAAAAACAAATTTCGATAAAAACTTTTTTTTTTAATTTTTATTGAAAATTTTGAATTTCAACTTCATTTTTGACAACTTCGCCCCAGGAGTTAATCACTAAAATTTTTTTTCCATCATTTTTTTTGAAAAAGAAGTTCGAAAAAATGCATTAAAATTAGAGTCGCCGCCTATTAAAAAAAATCGATAAAAACCTGATTTTCAGTGATTTTCCAAATTTTCGAATCAAAATATACGTGACTTTGGGTCAATAAAGAATTTTTTCAAAACTTGCATAAAACTCAGCGTCAAAATCTTTATCGAATACTTTGGAACAGAAACACCACTAAAGACCCTTGAATTTGCCATTCCCACCCTAAATTAAACCTAAACTCCTAAAATTATCACTTTATGAAACATGTGCAGATAATCCGATCAATCCGAACCGATCACGTCCGTGCATAATCCGAACCGAAAATAGAATTTTTTAAATCTCGATCCGAACCGATCAAAAACCAAAACATATTTTTGGACCTGAGCAGAGTGTCCGACCCGAACATTAACATATTTTTTCTGTGGCCCTGGTCTTAACTGCCTCTTTTAGATTTTTAAAAGTTCAAAAAGTGTTTTATGGTCTCATGTAACCCTGAAGTTTCATTTTCGGGGTCAAAAGTGACTTTCGAGCAACTTTATTTTTCGACCGATCACGTTTTCTAATTTTTTTTTGAAAATACAAAAAATTAATCTACGGAAAATTTCCTATAAAATGAATGTCTTGATTTATTTCAAATGTTGGTATTTCACAAAGTTGCTAAGTACCAGATTTTAGGGCCGAAATCTCAATATCGACATTCCGGGGTGATATTACATCGGAAATTTTTTTTTTACATAATTGGAATCGCCGTGAAATTTTTTTAAATGCAAATTGCATACATTATGTTATAAGATCCCAATGGCTGCATTTTTGTGATTTTACCTTTTAAGGTCATATTCCAAAATTTGACACTGAAAATATTTGCCGAAAAATTCAAAGGTCTTTGGTGCCAAAATTCCTTTTTAGGGCATACGGATCTCGAAAATATTTTTTGTCGAGCTCGAAACATCAGTCGTCAACCAGCTCTGAATTTTTTTGAATCGGATGAGCTGTTTTTGAAAACATTCGATCCGACTAAATGTGTCGATAGAACCAATGTGTATCGGATAGAACAAATGATTACAATAAGTTTTTATTTATTTGATCGTTTTGCTTTGCAGACATGGAGAATAAAGATCCGTGGGAAAAAATATTCATACCGTACATTGAAATATGGATCTGTTGATATCACAAACTTTGTTAGAAAAACACTTCCATAATAATAATGCGGTCAAATATCAAAAATACAATTTTGAAATCAATACGAAACTATTTGATGAATTTGACTTGAAAATAATAAATATATCTGTTCGACTTACACTTTTTTTATTGTCAGAATCGTTTTTTTTAATCTACAGAACAAATTATCAATGAAAATTATTTCGAAATCACGTTATATCCCTTTAACACCTTTTGGGTGATTTGAAAGATGTAGGTTGGGGGAGCCAATCCTAACACTCCTGAGACCCCTTCTAGCCACTCATGAGGCCGCTTTCTCTTCTTTTCAGCCTACATCTATCAAATCACCCAAAAGGTGTTAAAGGGATATGAATTCTTGTTTTATCGTTTAGTTAAGTTGACTTTTATCCTTCGGGTTATAAGGAAAAATTTAATAAAAAATTTGACAGCAAGATGATCCATCATTCAATAAAATTAATCGAGGGAAATTTAATTTGAAATGTCGAGACGTAAGAGTTGAAATTGAACCAATGAGCATTTTACTATAGACTAAGAAGGACTTAACCCCTAGACTCATAGAGCCATAAAAGTGGCTTTCATTTTTTTTAAAAGACCGGAAAGGACAAAAATAAACGAAATTGAAGTTCAAGGTTCAAATCGCCCATAGAGTTAGCAATTAATTTTTGAAAAATGATAGAAATTGTTTTTTTGGATGAGCCGTTCGAAATATATTTNAGATTATGCACGATCATCAGCAGTCGACGCCTTCGTTCTTTCCAAAAATTGACTGGAAATCAATTTTTTTTTAATTGTACAAACAGAAAAATCCGACACATCACTTAAACAAATGACCTTAAAACATTGATGCCATTTTTTACTTTAGACCATCCTTATTTCAAAATTTTTGAAATTCAAATCGTCCTTACCTTCGATATTTGGAAGAGCGTCCCCAAACCTTTAGCTTCAACGCCCAAAGTCAAATTATAAGCCCCGGTTAACCTTTCCTTTGGAAAATTTTTAAGGTTTTTAGATCTGCATATCAATACAAACGACATAAACGATGTATTAGCCATCGTAAAATTTGTGTTAAAAATGTCTCTATTAAATTTTTCGTAACTGTGAGTCATTTCAAATTGATCTTGAAACATACAACAGGGAAACTTATAGCAGGTTCAATCTGGTTACGATGACAAGCGCTGGGTACATATCCCATGACGTCCAGGGGCATTTGAAAAAGAATTTCGACGGACATGGTGGGTTTTCAGCATTTTATTGGGAATGCTTAAATCCTCTAAACACATGGAATAATAGAAGGCTCCTTCACAAGGAAATTCCCTCAGAAGAATAGGAATTTAAATTTCTTTATTGAAAATCGGCGTTTATAAGTGTATTACTTTAAGAAGTTTTTACCAGTTTAAATGGAATGATTTTCTTTGACAATTTTTTTTTATCTGTGGCTTTTTCGTGGGGTATTTATCAAAGTTGATTAAATCTATCTGAATCGAATATCTCTCGAAAACCGCTTATCGATTCGAAACATTTTGAAAAGTGGGATTTGACGTCTTAATTAAGAGCTTCGGTAAATAGAATTATTTTTTGTCACCGTGAGTGGATTGTCCGGTAATCCCGGTTTTAAAATCTTAAAACCATCGAAATTTTTCTATAATAAAATGAATCAAAATTTACAAAATACTGTTGCTGATGAGAGAAATGACCCGAAAACGGTCAGCTTAAGACCGGGAATCGAACCCAAGTACGTCTGTACAAATCATGATCGTTTTGAGTGCTTTAACCAACTAAGCTATCTCAGCCACAATATGCAAGCGTATATTCCATCGCATATTACCTCGCGCGCAGCTTGTATTCGTCGACGCGCCGTCTCTATCGGATACGCTCAATCCGAACTACAGTTTCGCTCACTAAACAATCACTTTCAAAAAGGGATGAGAAGGGATGGGAAGGGAATAAAACGTGAAAGATTGGGATTGGTTCCATTCCTCCGTTTCCATCCCTAGGTTCCCATTCCGATCCCTAGGAAATGATCTCATCTCTATCCATCCTCTCCATTTTACAAGCTCTGCTCTGAAGAGTTTATTTCAGCACCAAGAGACACTTTAAATTTTCCTGCGAATATTTTTTTGTATACATTGCCGCAATTACAGAAATGCAGCTTAATTCGGGTCAATGATTAATATCCTGACTCATATCATATGATCATTATGACTCATAATCATCATTATGATATGAGTCATATGGATATGGACTCATATTCCCTAGATATGATTATATCTATTCCACATGATAAAATAATTTACGGCATTCTAATATGTGGAAATAGTTTTTTCTAAATAATGACCCCGCAAGTCGGGATTGACAATTTCCGGCTCCTAAGTCTTGAAATATTCTATTGTCGGTACCGTAAGCCCAT
Source organism: Oikopleura vanhoeffeni (assembly GCA_004367855.1). Classification (NCBI taxonomy): domain Eukaryota; kingdom Metazoa; phylum Chordata; class Appendicularia; order Copelata; family Oikopleuridae; genus Oikopleura; species Oikopleura vanhoeffeni. Next base: position 196,255 of record SCLH01000273.1, on the reverse strand, counting down.
AAGGAGCTCTCATAATTAACACATCAAAGACCACTTAAAGTATTTGGAAATAGCTAAAAGACATTTTCACTTCGCAAGTAAAAAATACATACTTTAGGGTCCGGCTCAAATTAACAAAATGACATTCATGAGGTCATATTTCAATTGCATACAGAGGGTCAATTTCAAAAAATCAGGATTAATTATGAAAGAAGTTTAAACGGAATGAGAACCTTCTCACATAAAGCGTTCAAAAAACTATTCTATAAACTATTTTTCATTAATAAAATTTGTCAAAATAAAATAGTTAAAAAAAAAAAGTGAAAGCATTTATAAAATAAAGATAAAATAGACGATCGCATTTGATGCATTATCATAATAATTTTCGACTAAATGTTCACAAAAAAATCAAAAATAGAAGAGAGTAAAATCATTTTGGTCACAACGTTTCACACGGGTAAACTATATGCTTAACAAAAAAACTTTTATTAAATTTCCACATTTTGAATGACGACTGCTAACGCTCTCATTTGTCGCGTCTTCTTTATATTTTGGAAAGATGCAAAGTGAATATTCTCAGCGAGGGTTCAGTTTGCTAAACTTTAAAATTTCAAGAGAAATAACACATACGTAATTGAAAATGATCATCAAATTGTAATAAAAAAAAAGTGATAAAAAATTATTTAAAATTGAAATTATGCAAATGTGGAAAATTGTGTAAACAAATAACTTCAAAGTCAGAATTATTTCGAAAATTTATATAAAAAATATAAAAGAACGGATGAAAATTAAAAAAAAATAAAATTGTGAAAATAACCATATAAATTAAAAAATTTCACAAAATTCAAAAATCAACAATATTTGAATTAAAATATGTTAATCCGAATTTCAAATCTAGCAAATCTAAGATAATGTTCATATATTTTTTTATATTTTATTTAATGATACAATTTGATCCTATAATCATCATATATATGTTACACTCAAATTCCTAATTATTTGCCAGATAATTTCTCAATTTCTCATCTTATTTATACAAATCATTTTTTTATTACAACAATTTAGTTACCCATTTTCGATTTTAATATTTTTATTTTACAACTTATTTCTAAATGTTTAAACTAATAAATAGAAGAAGTTTTTTGGAAGCCTTGTCGTTTATCACTCGTTTTATTTTCCAATATATTCCTTTGTAATTAAACTAGGGTGAATGGCAAAAAAAAGGTCGGCGACTCTAAATTTAACCTATACCAAAAACTTGGGGGAATGGATTTTTTCCCCAAAATCGAAAAAAATAGATTTTTCTCTATTGTGTTTAAAGTTCCGCGATTTCAACAATATTTTGTTTCTAGGTTAACTGACCTCAAAAAAGAAAAAGAATCAATTAACAAAATGATGGGTGCCACTGGGGTGGGGGGGAAATTTAAAATTCCCTATAATCGGTCATTAAATTAAGCTGAAATTATCATAAAATCTAAAAGAAAAACTTGGAAATAGGCCAACAAGTGTTATATACTATTTGTAATGGAAAAAATTTGCTTTCCTCACAACTGTCCGTTAGTTGAGAGGTACACTTGAGTGGCTGGATTTTACATGTCGGTTTACAACCCATATTTTGTAATTTGTTTATATTTCAAATTTTTCTATTTTGTCCTTATTAATGTTTTGAAAAAAACACATTTTTTTATCGGGAGTACTCCACGCGAGTTATAATTTCGGCTTCAGACATGGTAGAAAGCTAAATTTATCTCCATCTCATTTTTTGTTATCGGTTCAATCCAAAAAAATAAACAAAAATTTTGCGATGTAAAAAATTTGAAAACATTCCCAAATTTCCTATCTTTTTCTAATTAAATTCCTTCATTGTCTGTAACTTTCAAAGTTGAAATCCGTTGACGCTGATTTTGTTGCATGAGTTGACTTTGAATTCAATCTTAAAAAAGGAAATAAAAAAATTTCAATTTTCGAAAAAAAAAATTCTGAAATTTGTTAGATTGATAAAATCGACCTATTTTTCAGGAAGCAAAACTTTGATTGCCGCATAAAACCATAACTTTAAAAGATAGCGAAATATGGAGCGCATAAAATCATGAGCTCGTCACCAATTTTTAACATTAACAACTTTCTTGAATGACTCTCATTTCAGTGAAAAAGGGTTGTTTTAACCAGCATTTGAAAGCACAGCAAATGCTTCATAGTATGAATCTGGCTCCCTAAACCTTCTCCGCATTCGTTTGAGAAAAAAAGAGGAGGGAGACGAATTGATACTGTCATAGCATTATCTCAATCTATAGCGCATGTCTCCTGTAGAACAACTTGACGACCTTCCCAAATTAGTGTCGCCGCCTATTAAAATTATTTCAATCAAAACCTGATTTTTTTGGAGTTTTCCTTGAAAATTTTGAATTTCAAAATCATTTTCGACAACACTTCGCCCCAAGAGGTAATGACCAAAATTTTTTGAGCATCATTTTTTTGGAAAAAAAACTTCTAAAAATGCAATAAAATTAGTTTCGCCGCCTATTAAAAAAAATTTAATAAAAACCTGTTTTTTTTTAGGTTTTCTTGAAAAATCCTGTTTTTTAGTTCTGAAATTTTGAATTTCAAACTCATTTTGGAGTTAGTGACCAAAATTTTTGGAGCATCAGTTTTTTCGAAAAAATAATTTTTTGAAAAATTCATTAGAATAAGTGTCGCCGTCTATGAAAAAAAAATTTCGATAAAAACTTTTTTTTATTTTTATTGAAAATTTGAATTTCAACTTCATTTTTGACAACTTCGCCCCAGGAGTTAATCACTAAAATTTTTTTCCATCATTTTTTTGAAAAAGAAGTTCGAAAAAATGCATTAAAATTAGAGTCGCCCGCCTATTAAAAAAATCGATTAAAAACCTGATTTTCAGTGATTTTCAAATTTTCGAATCAAAATATACGTGACTTTGGGTCAATAAAGAATTTTTCAAAACTTGGCATAAAACTCAGCTCAAATCTTATCGAATACTTTGGAACAGAAACACCACTAAGACCCCTTGAAATTTGCCATCCCCACCCTAAATTAAACTAAACTCCCTAAAATTATCACTTTATGAAACATGTGCAGATATCCGATCAATCCGAACCGATCACGTCCGTGCATAATCCGAACCGAAAATAGAATTTTTTAAATCTCGATCCGAACCGATCAAAAACCAAAACATATTTTTGGACCTGAGCAGAGTGTCCGACCCGAACATAACATATTTTTTCTGTGGCCCTGTCTTAACTGCCTCTTTTAGATTTAAAAGTTCAAAAAGTGTTTTACTGGTCTCATGTAACCCTGAAGTTTCATTTTCGGGTCAAAAGTGACTTTCGAGCAACTTTATTTTCGACCGATCACGTTTTCTAATTTTTTTTTGAAAATACAAAAAAATTAATCTACGGAAAATTTTCCTATAAAATGAAGTCTTGATTTTATTTCAAATGTTGGTATTTCACAAAGTTGCTAAGTACCAGATTTTTAGGCGAAATCTCAATATCGACATTCCGGGGTGATATACATCGGAAATTTTTTTTACATAATTGGAATCGCCGTGAAATTTTTTAATGCAAAATTGCATACATTATGTTATAAGCCCCAATGGCTGCATTTTTGTGATTTTACCTTTAAGGTCATATTCCAAAATTTGACACTGAAAATATTTGCCGAAAATTCAAAGGTCTTTGGTGCCAAAATTCTTTTAGGCATACGGATCTCGAAAAATTTTTTTGTCGAGCTCGAAACATCAGTCGTCAACCAGCTCTGAAGTTTTTGAATCGATGAGCTGTTTTTTGAAAACACTTCGACTCCGACTAAATGTGTCGATAGAACCAATGTGTAACGATAGAACAAATGATTACAATAAGTTTTTATTTATTTGATCGTTTTGCTTTGCAGACATGGAGAATAAAGATCCGTGGAAAAAATATTCATACCGTACATTGAAATATGATCTGTTGATATCACAAACTTTGTTAGAAAAACACTTCCATAATAATAATGCGGTCAAATATCAAAAATACAATTTTGAAATCAATACGAAACTATTTGATGAATTTGACTTGAAAATAATAAATATATCTGTTCGACTTACACTTTTTTATTGTCAGAACGTTTTTTTAATCTACAGAACAAATTCATCAATGAAAATTATTTCGAAATCACGTTATACTATGAATTCTTTTAGTTCTGTATACGTTTAGTTAATTGTGATTTATCTTCTTATCGGATTACTTACGGTTATAAGAAAAATTTAATAAAAAATTTTTGACAGCAAGATGATCCATCATTCAATAAAATTAATCGAGGGAAATTTAATTGAAATGTCGAGACGGTAAAAGTTGAAATTGACCAATGAGCATTTACTATAGACTAAGAGGACTTAACCCCTAGACTCATAGAGCCATAAAAGGGCTTTCATTTTTTTAAAGACCGGAAAGGACAAAAATAAACGAAATTGAAGTTCAAGGTTCAAATCGCCCATAGAGTTAGCAATTAATTTTGAAAAAATGATTAGAAATTGTTTTTTGGATGAGCCGTTCGAAATATATTTCATCCTACTTTTTTTTGGGATTTCTCTGAAATATTTCTTTATCAGCTTTATCTCACAATTTATTTTTAAAACAACAAGGTCTTAAATACTCAGTTTTTAGGAATTCGTCTTGGCCATCCTTTAAAAAAAATAATAATGTTTCTACTAAATGTAGAATTTTTTATTCTTTTTGTTTGAAAACAGAGAAATTGCTAATGAATGAGAAAGCGGGCGGAAATATAAGGCGCAGAACATATTGTTTCCACTAATTTCGTCATTTCAGAGGTGAGATTATCGTTTCATAGACGAACCCGATAAGGTATTTGAAATCGGCGACCAGGTTAAGAACATAAGGTTTCACTTAATTTTATTTTACTAGCATCTCATTATAAAAATCGTATGGTTTTCTGTAGAAAACAGTTTGAGTTAACTTCACTTTTCCACAGCGAAATAAAGTGGTTAATTTTTTGATTGTCTTAATATAGTTAATTAAAAATTCGAGTCATCCTTTATTTCAATGATTTCACAACAATTAATTGCTAACACCTAAACCTTCCCCATAATATGACTTCAAAGTCAAGCCAAAAGTGGCTCTTATGCTTCTGGGGATATCAATACTCTATGAACTCTAAGGTTAACAAACTTCTTTTTGTATACTTGCTTAGTAGTAGATGTTTATTTAATTTATTTCAAGAAATCCTGATGGAGAATAATCTACGCATAATTTTGTTTTTTTTAACAAAGATCATTTTCATTCACCGATTAAAAACACAACCTTTTCTAGAATTTTAATTTTTAAAGTTTGAAGGAAATAAAGAAGGCATTTTCCCTTCCTAGACTTACGATTCAAGTCTTTTCGACACTTTTAAATCTGTCTTGGATTGAGTAATTTCATGAAATGAAAATTAAATTCTTAAGATGGATATCAAGTTTGGAATGTGAAAACACCTTGCAAAATGGTGGATATTTACAGTGTGTCACTTGTGAACATTGATATCGGGCAGCAGAAATCACTTTTGAGACTTTTTTGATCTCAGAGTGAAACCCGATATTTAACATATGAAAGATACAGTAATTTTATTGGTAACGAATTTACTGTGACCTCGAACCGACTGTTGGATTAACTCAGATTAGGGATTCATAACTTTCACATTAACGTAGATTTGAAAATTCAAGTTTGAATTCTGTTTTGAGTATCAGAGAAATTTATTCAGTGAGAGAAAGTTTTCGAAGCTTTAAATAATTCTTAAAATGAAAATATTTGATTCGAATCCCTGGACCGTTTCTGTCGTGTTTGCGTTTCAAGGGTGGCATCGACTCGGCAGACTGGAGTCAATTTAACTTACGAAATTAATTAGTTGGCTTACTTTTTTTGCTTATTATCGTTAGCTGAACCAGAATAAATGTGCATCTACTTATAAAATAATTTTTGCCTATTTTAGGGAAGATTTGAGTCCGAACTTTATTTTTTGAATAGTTAAATTTTCAAAAAATCAAAGCATTATAAAATTTTCCGCATTTTTTGTCCAAAATTTTTCTGATCGTTTTTTGAAATCTATGAATAAAAGCTGAAAAAGCCACTTTAACTTTTTTTATGCATGTCTTTATATTTTCTGACTGCTGTTTGAAATCATAATACGTTATTTGTCATTTTTTGTCGACTTTTTTATTAAAAATTATGAAAATTTTCCGCAAATCAAGTCCAAAATTATTTATTAGTTGGTTTTTGAACTCTCCATAAAAATAAGGCAGAATCACATATTAAATGTTTTGGTATCTATTAAATATCCGTATGTCAACTAATGAGTTGGTCGTGCGATTATCATTTCTTACTATCGATGGAATTTTTAACACTCGGCTGTACACTCGATAAGTGCATTTGGCACTAATATTAAAAAAATTTTATGGTGGTCAAAAATTCCAAATAAAATTGTGGGTGTTATAGGCGCCATTTCTTAGATAGTAAAAACATTTTTTAATATCAAAACGCAATTAAAGGTCAATTTTATCTCAAAAAAAGTTGTTTTTCTCTACTTTGCCATTTTTAAACCATTTTCAAGGGAAAAAACTTTCAATATCAAAGAAATTTTATAATAAGCACATAAAAAACAAGACTTTTTAGCGAATAACACCCGACAATGTCTGAAGTTTTAATATCGTCTTTTAAAAAATCTGTAGTCGAGTTTAGTTGGAATGGATGTACAGTGAAAAGTGTTTTTTATTTCCAGATAATTAGTTATGTTAAGAATAAAAATATAAACTTTTGCAAGAATGGACACTTTAGTGAAGAAAAAAAAAGAAAAAAAGAAAATTTTAACATTTTTTTCTTTCATTTATCGCTCTGAAAAATGTAGCCATCTGCCGGATGGATGCCACCCCCTTGATAAAACTAATTTTTGAATTTCTTGTTGGTTTTTCTGTGATGAGCATCGGATATCACGAGAAAACTATATTCGTCTAACTCGGGTGAAAAGTAAACGCGAAAGTCAAGGCCTAGAAATCTCAAGACGATTTGAAATTAGGATTTTTTTTCTGGTCATTTTCAAGACGGGTACATGTTTTCTTGTTTTTTAAGAAATTTTCCAATTAAAATAAATTTTTCGGTCAAATTTTCGGGATTTGCATAACAAGGGTCATTAAGCCAGTTCTAGCGACTTCGTATGAAGAGCTAAGGACTTATTTCTCGGCAGGTGAAAATTAAGCGATTTTCAAAAAAACGTTAATTTGAAATAGGGGGAACCGATGTGTCAAAACTACACGGAATGATTAACTGTCCAACAAATATACAAATAAATTATTCAAACAAGGAAAAATCATGGTGGTCGACCTTAAGGGGTGGCATAAATCCGGCGTCCCGGGTCAATATAACTTACGAAAATAGTAAGTCAGTATATTTTTTCATGCTTATTATAGTTAGCTGAACCGATTTAAAATATGTTCCAGCGTCATAAAAATTATCTCAAACTATTTTAGGAAATATTTGAGTTCGGTTTTCATCTTTGAAATCGTGAAAATTTGAGAAAAATCGAAGCATTATGAAAATTTCCGCAGCATTTTTTTGTCCAAAATTTTTTTGTTTTAATAACTGAAATCTGTGGTAAAAACCAAAAAACACTTTAACTTTTTCATGGATTCTTACATATTTTCTGACCGCGTTTGAAAAATCATAAAATTTCAATTTTTTTTTTAATCGACTTTTTAAGAAAAATTATGAAAATTTTCCTCAATCAAGTCCAAAATTTTTTATTCGTGGTTTTTTGAACATCTTAATGTTTTGGCATCTAATAAATCGCCGTATGTCAACTAATCGGTAGGTCGCGCGTTTATTCATTTGAAAACTGTTGATGAAATTTTTAACACTTCACTGTGCACTCGATAAGTGCCATTCGGCACCGAATTTTTGAAACTTTTATGGCTGTGAAAATTCTCAATAAAATTGTGAGTGTACTGGGCGTCATTTTTTTGATATCAGGACATTTTATGATATCAAAACGCAATTTCGGGTCAATTTTTATCCCAAAAAAAACTGTTTTTCTCTACTTTTTGCCAATTTCAACCTTTTTCATGGAAAAAAGTTTGATATTAAAGAAATTTTTGACTCTGCAAGATTATAAGGACACTCATTAGCGGAGTACACCCGAAAAAATAAAATTTAAATAATATCGTCTTTAAAAAAATTTATAGTCGGGTTTTTTTCATATTTTAAAACTTTATTAAAAAGATTTGAAGTACAAAAAGTTAGAAATTGATGCACAGTGAAAAGTGGTTTTTTGTATTTTAACTATAGTGAATTATGTTAAGAAAATAAAAATATGAAGTTTGTAAAATGAACACTTTATCGAAGACAAAAATAAAAAAATAAATTTCCACTTTTTTATTTCATATATTGCTCTGAAAAAATGTACCAATCTGCTAGACTTATGCCCCCCTTCATAACCGGTCAAAGTTCATTTGAAGTTCATTGTAAAATTTTCAAAAACCAAAAAAATCCACGTCTTAAAATAACCAAAAAATGTTGTTCAAAATAGCTTAAAACATTGATACATCATATAATTATGTTCATTTTATAGTCTAAAGAGTCTTCAGAGTACGGTGAGTTATGTGATTTTGTTTTATTTCAAAGTTTCCACTGAACATACTCATAAAATGCGCCATGCTTTTGAATACAAAAACGATATAATTCACATAAAAAGAAGCGGAACACGTGTCAAATCAAGTTTGTAATTTTTTGTGTCGTTTAATTCGACAATCTGAATTACAGAAATAACTCAGTAAATACATACAAACCAAATACATGTTTTTTTGCAGATTCGAGCGCAAGACCATCGCATTGTTAGAACTTCTAGTTTCTGACGTTGTAATTTCATTTGTTAATTTTTTAGTTCAATTTTAACAAGCTGTTTCTCAGGAAAAATATTTGTAAGAGACATCTAGCAATCTCCGCAAAGATAATAACAAAGCTTAACAAAAAAAGTCATTCGCAAGGTTGTATTCCTTCCTATAACTTTATTTTTTGCGTGATAAATCATCAACAAATTTCGTCAAAGTAAGAGTCAAACACGAACAATGCATCTGAAAGAAAGAAGACCTCAGTCGTTAATATTATTTAATCTTCACATCAAAGATTTTTCTTTATTTTTTTTTCAACGGTTGGTATTTATTAATTTTTGTTTCGTCGAGATAAAATATAAACGCATTTTTTAAGTCAAACTTATTCGTATTGATAAGATTTCGATTATTTATATTCATTTTCAAATCCGTTTTTTTGCGAGTGAGAAATTGAAAATTATTTCGGCGAAAATAAGTTTAATTTCTCACTCGCAAAAACACCATGATTTGAAATTGATTATAACAAATCGCGAATCGCCAGGTCCAGAGATCTCAATCTTAGACATTATTTCTACAAAGGTCTAAATTTAAATTTATTACATGTTTAAGCTTCGCACTGAGTTTAACAATGAAATATTTTTTCAACTTGAAGAACCCCTGTTTTTAGATTTTGCTATCTTTTGGCATTGTAAGTCGGCAATATTCAACTTGGGAGCAAGGTAGAATAGTTTCTAAAGAATTATAAAAATTTTGACAGAAAAACTTGGTACATTTGGTCTGATTGTGAAAAAAACATTGTTATTCGATCAAAATTTTCTGGACAGAACCAAGTCATGATTATGTTAATATCAACGGTGTGTTATTCAGTGGACAATTATATGAACGAATTTTTAAATAACCTAATATTATAACTAAGTATTATTTTATATCTCGATTATGGTGACAGTAGGGTTTTCACATAAAATCCTCGTCATATCTTTAATCTCGGAGAGTGGCCTTTAAAGTAAATCAAGCCAAAATTGTATATATTTTATATCTTAACATATATCTCAGATCATTAACTATGAGTTTCGTCTTTATCCGAACTTTTTATTCCTTTGTATATTTTGTCGATATTCATTTTTGTTTAGTGGCCAAAAATCGGGTGTGTAGTAAATTTTTTCAAATAGAAATCTCATTACAACAAATGGTGATAACGGGAAAATTTTTTTCAACTTTTTTTTCAAGCCTAGACTTTGATAGGTATTTGTGATAACAAACATATTTTTTTATGAAAAATATCGTATGAAAAAAAAAGTCACTTAATTTGTTACGCTTTTTATAGTTAGCTTTAGCTGAGATTAGTATAATACATTTGCAAAGCCTTTTGAAATCAGTTTGCTCTATTTTTGGAAATTTTTGAGTCGGATTTTTGAATTTTCAATTATTTAAATTTACAAGCATTTTGAAAATGATAGAATTTTGGTCAAAAATATTTTCTGATTAAAAACCTAACTTCCGCCATTTTTACTTTATATTCACTTTTAAAAAGATTTTCCATGGGAAATTTCGGTACGGATTGAAATTCGCAAAAATGTGTTATGATCGGTTCGAAGAAAATTTGTAAAGATAGGATCGGTTTAGATTTTTCCGATTTGCTTAGGTGCGACTCTTCGTCTAAAAATATCCCCGACAACAAAATGTTTGAAACCGATGTTGTCGCCTAGACTTATAGTCTATAGCTTATAAGTTATAGACTATAACATAGCCTACAATTCTTAAATAAATATTATTTTACATGCCTTTTTTCTATCGTTGGTTATTCATTGGCTCAAATTTCAAGACATTTTTGTTCTCTTTTTAATGCAAAAAATAATTTTTTATGTATTCTATGCTATCTCGTTTATATATATGAGGTCGCTGGCGATAGAGGAATCACTAGACTCGATAAGCTTGAGTGAGCCGAGACTGGGCTTTGTTTCTATTAAATCGTTTTGTAATAGAATTTCCGATAAGCTTATCTTTATAAAGTCTTCCTCGCGATTATTCGGGAGAGTGAACGTATTTCTTGACAAGTCACTATTTGACAAAAACATAAAATATTTTTTTTTGCACAAAAAAGAGAAACAAAATCTCTTGAAATTTGGAGCCAATGAATAACCAACAATAAAAAAAGACATGTAAAATATTTTTATTTCAGGAAATATTATGAACTCAATTAGCAAAATCATTGCTGATATATCCTATTATCACACTTTGCTCAGATGAGTAGTCACGTCGATTTTTATATATATTCTTCTATTGATTCTCCTATTTGGCTACGCATTCTACGCAAATTGTAATAAAGGGATATCTCCTATATATATTAGCTTGTCTACAATAGATGTTGTAAAATTTGATATAATTATATTTTTTCAATTTTTTTATATAAAAATTGTGTTTCTTACTTAAGTTTTGGTAATCAATGACGTTGAACAAAAACTAATAATTCGCATTGATTCTTATAATTTAGCTTAAAATCTTGATTGATTTTGAAGAGGTGCTTTAACTTATAGGCTATGTTAAAGTCTATAACTTATAGAGCTATAGACAACAGAATCATTGTTTCAAACATTTGTTGTCGGGATATTTTAGGGGAAGAGTCGGCACCTTAGCAAATCGGAACCGATCTCCGATCTCATACTTTACAAATTTTCTGCCGAACCGATCATGAACACATTTTCACGAATTTCAATCCGTACCGAAATTTTTACATGGAAACTCTTTTAAAAGTGAATATAAAGTAAAAAACGGCGAAAGTAAGTGTTTTTAATCAGAAAACATTTTTGACCAAATTCTCATCATTTTCAAAATGTTTGTAAGTTTTAACTAATTGAAAATTCCAAAAAAATCATAAGTTTCCATAATAGAGCAAACTGATTTCAAAAAGCTTCGCTAATGTATTATACTTATATCAGCTAAAGCTAACGATAACAAGCATAACAAATTAAGTGACTAATTTTTTTCTCATACAATATTTTTTGTAGAAAAATATGTTGTTATCACAAATACCTTTCAGAGTCTCGGCTTGAAAAAAAGCTTTTCTCGTTATCACCATTTGTTGATTATAAGATTTCTATTTAAAAGCAATTTACTACACAACGATTTTTGGCCACTAAACAAAAATTAATATCGACAAAATATACAAAGGAATAAAAGTCTGGAAAAAGGCGAAACTCATATATATTGTCAAATAGTGATTTGTCATAGAACAAATACGTTCACCTCTCCCAAATGATCGCGAGGAATACTTTAAATAAAGGTAAGCTTATCGGAAATTCTACTACAAAACGATTTAATAGAAACAAAGCCCAGTCTCGGCTTACCCAAAACTGATCCAGTCTAGTGATTTCCTTTATCGCCATGCAAAAACTCATATATATAAACGAGATGTTTGATAATATATATCGTAATAAAGAGTTTATTCAAAATTGTAAAAAAAATATATAAAATTTGTATCACGAATTTTGATTCACGAATCAAGTCTCGACGATTTTCTCAGGTTTCAAAAAGTTGGCTTTACGATCTTTTTCTCCAAAATTTTAATCCCTTAATCTTTCAAACTGCAAAAAAGTCATTTAATAAATGCAATTATACTCCAAAAAAAATACTTAATTTTATTCATTAATAAATTCGATTCAAAGGATACAATCAAAACTGTCGAACCACTTGTCACAGTGATAACGTTCACTTCTGATTGTTGCATAAATGTTTTCAATGGATTTTTTCTTATTTGGGAATGCGATGAAGTGGTGAAAACCACCAGCATGACAAGTACAGCAAAGACAGCTTTTGCACAATGGTCCTCTCTTGATACATCAACAACCAGCCAGGGTGAATAACTTTGTTAAAATTTAACAATATTTCAAAAGTAGCATCATATTACTACTCTCAGGGGTCGGCAGTGCCGACTCGGCACAATTGAATCTGCTAATTTAGTGTTGAATTTAAGTTTCATGAATTTAAGTTTGAATTAAAGTTTCATGGTTTGAAAAAGTTCAAAAAGTGAGATTAAGGGGGTTGCGGTCGAAAAATTTTATTTTTGTACTCCAATTTACCAGAGTACAAAACTGCTTGGAAACGGTTGAGAATAGCCATATGGTCGATCTATCCTTGATCTACAGTAAAAATCCATCCGAATAATTTGTGGCCAACCCTGGTGACCACCATGCAGCGAGTTCTAGAACACCCAATCAAAATTACAAATTCCTACTCCTCCTAGAGCTTACATACGATGCCACTCAAATTTGGCATGAACCATGAAGACAATATCCTTTTCCGAACGGAACTCCATCTCAAAAACGCTTACTATCTCTATAGCGCGTGTTCGAATCCCACTAATGTTGCCTTAGTGATTATCTTGAATATGATTATAGGCAAGGGTCTTGATAATGGAACCGCTAAATTTTATCGATGTGTTATCACTCAAGCAATCACTTAGACAACATTAGTGGGATTCGAACACGCGCTATAGAGATAGTAAGCGTTTTTGAGATGGAGCTCCGTTCGGACAAAGATATTACTTGTATATTAGGGGAATTAAAAATTTCGGTCCAGTATTTTCTAGAACTGCCCAAAACCACCTTATTTCAAGGGTTTCGCTCTCCAATTTCCTACTCCTACTAGGTTAAATTTCAAAATGCAGTATTAATTTGAGAAAAGAAGGAGAAATATGTTTTGGTCATTTGACGGTGATTAGATTTTTGAAATTTTCTGTTTAATTCTAGAAAATCGCATTTTTGTTAACCGGAAATGAAAACTCGAAAATAAAAGTCGTCGGATTTAGTCGAAAGTACCATCAAATGAAAGCTTGGGTTATGCCAGGGAGAAAATCTGCTAACAGCTTTATAATATTTTGAGTTTTTTTGGTCGAAAATTGGGTTTCAATGTTTTCTAAAAAAAATTACCCAGAAAAATTCTCAAAAAATGAAAATTTCGAACTTTTTTATTTGATTAAAAATTTTTTTTCTGAGTGTTCCCTAGCAATCTCGTGCTATTTTCACACCCCAAAATACCCTAAAAAGAGTATGACCGCTACTCCCTTAAGGTGGTGAGTGTTGCTTTTTGGTACCTTTCAGTCACGCCTTAGGGCAGTTGTGATAAATCTGAGGAACTCATTTGTAGAAATAGCCTTCATCCGACGATTACATATCTCATATTCAACAATGTTACATAACACCACCAGGTAGTGAGTCTATTATAGAACAATTAAGTCTATCTGTTGTTAGGCGGATGTTTAGAATAAGACCATTTTTGTGATTAAGGTAGATGAATTTAATGTCAGTCCAGAGAGTCAGGAACTGTAATATGATTTGCTCGGATTGCTATTTGTTTGTCTGGATTTCTAGAAAATTAACTTTCAGTGAACCGGAAATAAAAATTTGCTTACAACTCATCAAAATGTTGAACCAATCAGCGTCAAATTCGATTTTTAGGTTTAAGCAATTTTTATTAAAATTTCTAGAATTCGATTTGAATATTTTCGAAAATTTTAATTTCATGCATCGTTTTCGATGAGTTAACGAGACCAAAAAAAATTTTACAATCATGATAAGATACCAGTTTCTTGCGAGTACAAAAAATTAAATTTTGGAAAATCTAAATTTTTATCAAGATTGTTTCGAAGGAATTGTTTATAGGGACAAATCTAATTCATTATTCAAAGATTTAAGCCTTAAATTTTAAGGCATAAATATTTTCGACTTGGTTTTAAGTCGATACCTTTCTTTCGAAATTCCGCTTTTCAAAAAATATTAATTTCTTCATCCGATTTAAGTTTTGTAACCTCGACAACTGAATTAGCAACTTCAACTTCTCTAATTATCTTTACTACAACATTCACGACAACAACAACTTCTACCACAACCACGTCAACTACTACCACAAGTGTGATAAGGCGGGTATCTTTTGAATCCAAGTTTAATTAACAATAAGAAAATAAATTAAGCAGAACATTTTACAACGTCTAAACAAAAATATTTCTTTTACCGAAATTGAAAATTGATAAGCTTTAAATCAGTGTATTTATCATTCAACACATGAACAATATTTTCGGGCCAATTTCAAATTGAAATTAATGACCTCATATATGTTTCTGAAACGCTTTAAGGCTTTAATTTAAATTAAATTTTGACCAAATAAACGCACTGGNGGAAGTCAGTGAAAAATATTGATTTTGCAAGTTAGACTTGTTTTTAAACAACTAGTTTGGGTTTTATTCTCAATCATCTTCTGATTTATGTTGGTTCTGGGTGCTAGATTGAATGCTAACATAAATTTTTCGAGTCCACCAAAGTGAGTTATCTTGAGGAAGATTCTAAAAAAATTTGAATAAGAAAATGTGATTTCGTTGAACAATATCCTGTTCAGAGGGGGGAAACACAAAGTTCAATAGATATCAGTGGACCACTCTGTTTTGAAGAATAGGGAATCAAAGCGACACGTGAGTGAACATGCCGCCTGTCGGCCAATCAAGGACGCTCATTTCCAAGTCTAGTACATTATTACCGTTTTTGTGTTTTTTACTTCCTACAGGATATACAAAAATTAAACTTTAATGGTGTACGGACCTTAATGGGGTACATTGTGTCTTTTTAAGGCGACCAGGAGACGAAGATAATCGTGGTAATAAAATAAAATGAGCAGTCGGATTTGTGGTGACAAAAAATAGTCGCTAATTTCGCTCAAAAATGGCTCCTTTTCGGTTTTTTAAGTCTTGTGGTCGACGAACTAGACGTTTTCGGACTGCGAGACTACCACCATCAAAAATTTTTAGGCCGAGTTAGTGTGATCAAAATTAAATAAAAAGTACAGTTCTCCTTTAAATGAGCACGGAGATTTTAAATATGACATAAAAAAAAATTATACGATCGCGGAAAAGGCTAAATTTAAATTTCGAATTCTTTTCAAATCTAGCTCAGCACCGCCAGTATTGAAATTTGGGAAAAACCGACAGCAATCTAGCCGTTTGAATACCGATATACAGACCATCATATTTTTTCCCCTAAAAAAACCGAAAAAAACAGTATGTGCAAGTAATTTGGGAAACTTCGGTCAACCGGATGGTTGATGCAGATAACAATGTCATATATGAATTATTGATCGTTTTAAGTTCTGAGATTTCATAATATGTAATTAAATTAGTTTGAGCATGTTTGAAGTACAAGTTACAGGCGATATATCGGCTCAAGCCTACCTAAAACCTTCTAAAAAAGGCAAAAAAATGTCACAAAATTGTTTTTTCTGAATACATTTTAAANTTGGTTCGAATATTACGAGGAGTTGATTTTTTGAGATTTTTCGCCGAAGTTTTACTTCCGGAATAATTATTTCGAAACTAGTAATCAAATACAAATGTGAGATAAGCCAGTTTTTAGGAAAGTGTTTTGTGCATGCGAAACACTTAATATTAATTTTCGCAAAAAATTTTGTCTCTAAATTCATGTTAAGCTAATATTTCATTCCTGAAAAACAACTTTTGAAAATGAATAAAACAATTCGAAACTAGTAAAGTAAAACACACTATGATCAAACTTAATATTAAATCTAATTCGTATCTTGGGACAGATATTTTTCCTTGGAAGTGAAATTACAAAATTTTCAATTTACATTTTCCATGAAAAACATTATTTTTTACAAAAATTAATCAAATGAACCAAAAATTGTCCGCACTGTCACTTGATTATCATATCATTTAAAAAATAATACTTAAAACTGTATTAACCCTCCGAAGCATATAAAAAAAGTTCCGCCGAGGCATAATAGCCTTTCAGGAAGCTATACTTTGAGCGTTGTTTACAGAAAACTCTTATAAGATAAACCTTCAATTTTTTTTTATTATCTAGTTGAAGAGTTTAATTATTGAAAAAAATTTCATATTCTAAAAATTTTATGTTTTATTTTAGAAATAAAACGTTTGAAAAGCAAGGTTAATTAGACAACGTGATACTACGTCATGGTAGGCTCCAGGAAATGTATCTTTATCTGAAAAACTGCGCAGTGCTCTTTTTCACTCATAACTGTTTTACCTCATTGTCTGATCGACTATATCTGTTGGGAATCAAAAAATATTATTAAATAAGTTCAAAATATTCATTAAAAAATCACGTTTTTAATGAAAATTCATGTAGTTTTCTCGATTTCATGAAATTATTGGATTATTCCAATATTATGGCAAATATGGTATAAGAGTACCACTCTGGCATGATTTTCACGAATGATACCAAAACATATTATTCTATTTCTAAACATATTATTTTATCTATATTTATATCAAAAAAAGATATTTTGACATTTTACTCCCAAATAAATATTATTCCTCCAGCTATGTCCAGAAGGCTTATTTTTCGTGCAAATTGTACTCAAAACACTTTCCTAATAACTGGCTTATTTGAAATTTAAATTCAAAATTTGGATCAAAAAATTTTTTTTCGGAAGTAAAACTTGAGCGAAAAATCGTCTTTCAATCAATTTGTCATAAAATTTGAACCTTGTATCCGAAAAAATTCTAGGAAATATTTTACGATTCACATTGTTGAATTTTCAAATGTATTATAAGGAGAAGTTTCTGCAATTATTTTTTCCATCATTTTTGGCTGATTTAAAGTGGCTTTAGCCTTTCAAAGGCTATATGCCTCGGAGGGTTAATCTGCTGTTATTTGGAAAAATAGTCATTTTTTATAGAAATTCGTGATTTTTTCATCATTTTTTGAAACTTTCTAAAAATAACTTTTGATTTATAATATATGGATTACCGGACCTCAGAGTACAAATCCTAAATATTTGAATGATACAAATAACGCAAGATATTAGCACCCAATCAAAACCATTGATTGCGGAATAGGCCGATTTCATTGGCCAGGTTGAAAAAGGATCAACCAATCAAATGCTCAGATTTCGCATTTTTCAAATATTTAGGATTTGTACTCTGAGGTCCGGTAATCCATATAGTCTATATCATTTTCCTCACGGAACTCCATCTCAAAAACGCTTACTTTCTCTATAGCGCGTGTTCGAATCCCACTTAGGTTGTCTAAGTGATTATCTTGAATTTGATTATAGGCAAGGGTCTTGATAATGGAACCGCTTAATTTAATCAGTGTGTAATCACTCAAGCAATCACTAAGACAATCACTTAGACAACATCAGTGGGATTCGAACACGCGCTATAGAGATAGTAAGCGTTTTTGAGATGGAGTTCCGTTGGGAAAAGGATAAAATATTGATCTAATCGTATTATAGTGTGACGTTTGGCAGATACTTGTGCGTTGGCACCCTTAAAAATAAAATTTGTGAAGACTACGATGGGCACGTATCATGTGATATGCTACACCTTGGTTTTCCAACTATAATTTCTAAAACTAAAAATCTAAATTCTAGAATTTGAAATGATTGTTGCAAAAATTTTCAACTTCCTACTGCTAAAGTAATTGGAGCTTCAACTACTTTGAGCTTTTTGTAAACAACGTCGAAAGTAGAGCCGACATATCGGCTCTGGTGTCTTGGGGAACTTTTTTTTCTGTGATTCCAGGGGTCAAGGGGCTTCCTTCAATTTTGGCTTAATCAACGCACAGTGTGGTGACCATACGAAGAAGTTACGGAGATATACGATACCCCTTTTTAGAGATCCAGAATTAAGCGGCACATCTGGAACTATCTCTATTATTGATTATGAAACAAATTTAGATATTTCTTGGACGATAGAATCCACTTGTGGTTCTCGAGGTGTTCGACTATTTTCAGAATTATTTCAGCTTGAAACTGACTATGACTGGATATTTATTGGTGGCAGAAACTATACCGCTGATTTTCCAATTGACCAAACATTTCCGGATATTATTGGTATTCATTTTCACTCCGATTATACTTACAGTGCAAGTGGTTTTATAATACATTGGAATTGTATTGATAATTTATCAAGCAGATGCGGCGAAATCTGTGATGAATCAGGTGAATTGTTAATTTTGTTGTATATCCCTTTATGGCCCATTGGTAAAGATTTGGTCCGATATCGATAACGGAAATTTAAATAATTCGGCTTTTAAGCACGACTTATCCGATTAAGTTATTATATAGCTCAAACTGAGCACAAATTTCTAGTTGATAATGAAATAATAAAATTAGTCTGAATCCGATCATTGATTAACAAAGACTTATAATTTAACAATTTTAGTACTCTCAAACAAAATTAAAAATTGGTTCGATTTGGCCCAATTTAGAGCTATCTTGAAACTTTATCGGCAATTTCGTTTTGAAGGGTATACTCTGGGAGCATATTTGGAATGGTATGCTCTGGTTTGCTCTGCTTTAAACCCAAAATAAATTTTGGCTGCTCTGCTCTAAAGTCAAATAAAATTATGTTAGCTCTGGTCTGGTTTGCTCTAAAAATTTTTTTTAATGCTCTGGTCTGCTCTAATTTTTTTAAGGGTTGAGGGGCACAAAAAATTGAGGGTGCGGGTGGTTTTTGGTACACATTTAGGGGTTATGAGGGACTAAAAATTTCAAAAAAGTATGGGCTCGAACTAACCAAGGGATAAGGTAGATAATATCAAGAAGGGTTTGGCGTGCAATTTATTAAGGCGGGGGGATATTCAATATCGTATGAGGTATGAAGGGGGTTGAGAGACCTTATGAATTAAAGAGATTTCAGGTATTTAGGGGGTCTTGGGCTGAAACTAATTAAGGAGGTATTAGTAGGAACAATTCCGTAGCCAATTTTGAGAGATTTTGCCTCAAAATAATTCTTCGATCGAGCCTTGATTTTCAGCATCTACTGAAAAGCATCTAATTTTATTGAAAAATGGGCCCCTAAGAGTGCCCCCGAAGGCCGAAACAAAGACGTATCATGTTTTCTATTTAATTTTTGAGAAAAAATGAGGCCAAAATCGGCCGAAGGCCAATACAAGTGAATTGTATGTTTTTATTTTATTTTGTTGAAAAATGAGCCCTAAATCGGCCGAAAACCGATAAAGGGGGATTTCATGTTTTATATTTTATTTTGTTAAAAAAAGAGCCCCAAATCGGCGGAACGCCAATAAAATGGGATTTTTATGTTTGATGGTTAATTTTGTTTAAAATGAGCCCAAAATCGGTCCAATTCAGATGAAAAGGGATTTTATGTTTTTAATTTAATGTCGTTGAAAATGAGCCCAAAATCTGCGGAAATCTGATCAAAAGAGATATCATGTTTAACATTCTATTTTGTTGAAAAATGAGCCCCGAATCGGTCGAAGGCCGATACGAAGGCGTTTTATGTTTTTTATTCAAATTATTTGAAAAATGAGTCCCAAATCGGCCAAAGGCCGATAAAAGAGGAGATTATGTTTTATTTTAATTTGTTGAAAAATGAGCCCCAAATCGGCCGAAGGCCGATAAAAGAGGAAATATTTTTTTTGGTTAATTTTGATAAAAAATTAATCCCAAATCGGTCGAAGTCAGATAAAAGGGGTTTTTTATGTTTTTAATTAAATTCTGTTGAACAATGTGCCAAAAATCGGCCGATAATAGGGGATTTTATGTTTTTTGGTTAATTTTGATGAAAATGAACCTCAAATTGGTCAAAGTCAGATAAAAGGGTATTTGTTGTTTTGAATTTATTTTGTTAAAAAATTGAAGGCCAATGAGAGGGGATTTCGTGTTTTTAACATAATTTTATTGCAAAATTCAACAATTATTATAAAAACTGAACAATTTTTTGAAACTTGACAATTTTTTGGAAAGTGTACAGTTTCTATTCAAATTTGGCAATTTTTCTCAATTTGACAATTTTTTCGAAAATCTGACAAATAAATAAGATTTTTATTTTTAAATGAAAATTTTTTCTGAAATTTGGCAATTTCTTGATAAAATTTGCAAATTTTTCTCTTTAAATCACAGTATTTTATCGAGAAATTATCAAATTTGAAACAAATCGTATTTAAGAAATAATTTTGAAGTGAATTGTCAAATTAGAAAATTTGGCAAATATTTTATAAATTTTTTTTAATTTGTAAAAAAATCTATAATTATGATAAAAATTGACAAATCTGTAAAGAAATTCTACGCGCAATCGTAAACGCAATCTCAAAGTAAAGTTTTCTTAATTTTTGGTCTGCTCTGCTCTTAAAATTTGTATTCAAAAACGTTTGCTCTGCTCTACCTTGATTTTTCAAAATGTCTGCTCTGCTCTACTCTAGTATTTTGAAAAGTCAGCTCTGCTCTACTCTGATATTTTTAAAAGTCAGCTATGCTCTGCTCTGAAAAAATAGAGCAGAGTGATAAAGCAGAGCAGAGCAAACTCTGCCGGTTCCTGATCTGGAGAGTATGATCAACAATATATTGACGAAAAACGTTCAAAATTATAGCTCATGCTAAAAATACCGAATTTAAATCATATCATCTTATTGATCATAAATGATCTTATATTTTGCAGTGTAAAATTTAAAGAAAACTATTTTTTCTTTCTTTGCTTCTTCAACAGCTGCTATGAGCTCTGTTTCCGAGCTGGTTTGCAAATATTTTTGAACTTGGGAGTCTAGAACTTCTTTCGATACAGGGGGAATAATGAAGGCACAATAAAATACCAAAAATGTTAACCAACTAAATTAGCGTACCCCCCGATGGAACCAGAAAAAGCTGAAATTTTGCATGAGTACCTTTTTTGGGCTTACTTAGCACCTCTGATGATCGAAAAATCGATAATTTTAAACCCCTAACCACCAAAATATTTTCCCCGAAAACCAGGACACTCACTGTGGAACTCATGCCAATAATTAGCGCAGCGACATGCAGCTTTTTAAAATTAATTTTCATAAAATTTGGAACCAAACAAAAAAGTGCGATCAGCGAAAAAAGTATCAATAACTATAAAAAAAAATTTAATCAAATCATATTTCGTCATATTTCGTACTTGATTTTCCGAAAAATTGCAGTCAGTCACGTTTGTTAACCAAAAAAAGAGGTAACAGAGATAAACAAAATCGAAATATGCGTTTCCGATGATATTTTTGCTAAAAACAGTTAAAAATAATTTTCAAAATTTGAAAAAATTTCCGTCAACTTTTTTATTAAGGGGGGTATTATATTTTCAATTCCATTTTGTTGAAAAATGAGTTCCAAATTTTCAGGAAACTTTACAAATTTTTTGGAATTTGAAATCAAAAATTTTAAATTGAAGTTTAATTTTGAAAAAATTGAGCCAATTGAAAAAAATTCAAAATTGTAAAGAAGTATCTAATTCTGAACAAAAATTAAAGAAATTCTAAAAGAAATTTGATAATTTTATTCAAAAATTTGAAACTTTTGTTTGAAATTTGAAATTTTTCTAAAATTGGCTATTTATTTCGAAATTAAACAAAAATATAAAACTTAAAATAAAAAAATTGTCAAATTGTTAAAAGAATTGTCGAATTTGAAATTAATTGTCAAATTTATGACAAAATTGTCAAATTTTAGAGATAATCTTATAATTTGTGAGAAAATTGTCAAATTTCAATCAAAAAAATCTATAAGAAAATTAAAAATAATAAAAATGAAAGTTTTTTACGAAAAATTTCAAATTCGAGGAAAGTTTTCAAAATTAAAAAAATTGGAAATTTTCTATAGAATTTCTGAATTTTTTTGGAAAATAAGATCATTTTTCAAAACTTGAAAACTTCCTTTCATATTGCCGAATTTATTTCAAATTGAAAAAAATGGAAAATTGAAAACTCTCCTGAAAATTTGGCAATTTTTCCGCTTCATTTCTCAACACTAATAAATAAATAACATAAATCCCTTTTTATTTGCTTTCGGCCGATTTGGGGCTCATTTCTGAACAAAATAAAATGAAAAATAGTTTATCCCCCTTTATCGCCCTTCGGCCGATTTTGGCCTCATTTTTCAACAAAATTAACAAAAAATATAATATCCTTGTTTATTAGCCTTCGGCCAATTTGGAGCATATTTTACAACAAAATTAAATTTCAAATATAATAAACTCGTTTATCAGCCTTCGGCCAATTTTGGGCTCATTTTTCCACAAAATTAAATATTGAACATAAAATCCAATCACAGGACAGCTCTGACCATTTCACAATATTTTCAACCAAATGTTTCAATTCCTTAGGGTCAATTTACCCTCGATACGATTTTGTGAGTAATTTAATTTATTTTAAGACACTTCTTAAACTTCGAATTTTAGCTCTCTGAGAAAGCATAGGACAGTCTTTGACTTTTTTTGAATATTTCAACTTAATTTTTGAATTTCTTGGGGTCGATCTACCCTAAATACAATTATGTGAATAATTTTGTTTATTTCTGAATTATTTTCTAATTTCGAGTTTCCGGTTTCTGAGGAAGCGTCGGACAGCCTATGATCATTTTCAGAAAAATTCAACTAAGTTTTTGAATTCCTTAGAATTGATGAATCCTTAATACGATTTTGTGAGTATGTTCGCGTTTTTGAATATTTTTATCTTAATTTTTGAATTTCTTGGGGTCGATTTAATACGATTTTGTGAGGAATTTTGTTAATTTTTAAAATATTCTCAAATTTCGAATTTTAGCAAGCCTAGGACAGCCTTCGACCATTTTTGAATATTTTCATCTTAATTTTTGTTTTTTTGAGTCGATTTACCTTAAATACAAGCTGGTGAGTAATTTCGTTTATTTTTAAATTATTTTCAAATTTCGAACTCCAGCCGTTTGAGGAAGCATAGGACAGCCTATGATAATTTTTGGAAATTGTCAACAAGATTTTAGAAATCTTTGGGGTCGATTTACCATAGGCAAAAAATATTGATGCTTATCGCCAACGCAAAATTTGGCAGAAATCCACGGTGGGTACGCTAAACTAAATACAAACTATTTTTAATGTTTGTTTTTTGTCAGAAGTGACAAAAACGTTAGGCCTTTTTCAATTAATAGATTATAATTATTATGTACAGAGAATCGTGAAAAAGAAGATAAGCCACTGAAAAAATAAAAATGGAACTTCCGTGAAAAAGTATTTCATAACCTCCTTAGTTCTCGAAGAACTTTCCAAAAACTACCACTTCTTCTAGATTGTTTTTATAATATTTCTAATTGCAACATCTAAATTAGTGACACAAACTAGTGTCGCAAATTTGAGCTTTTTCCGAGACCATTTCCCGCCAAACTAGCAAAGGTGATATTCCAAAAACATTTGTTACTAACAGAACCAACCTTCGCGGTAATTTTGAATTTAACAGTAATCTGATACAATCTCACCTACGCCGACACCTACGCTTCTAAAAAGTTTCTTAAAAAGACACGCAGTTCGTACCTACTCCTTCAATTTTCATCATTTTTATTTTTTTT
>SCLH01000273.1:150853-171979 GCA_004367855.1 Oikopleura vanhoeffeni | reverse complement strand
TGCTTTCAGATGCAGTATGAGTCGAAACTGTATCTCTCAAACTGGTGGAGGAGATAGCTTTTGCCTGAGCCTCCCAAACTGACCATTTCAAACAATTTGGCTAAAAATGAAAAATTGACATGGCCCACAAGAGACGCCGAAGCAAAATTTCGATAAAAACTCTTTAGTTTATTGTTGAACAAGTCTTGTGCTTTCAGATGCAGTATGAGTCGAAACTATATCTCTCAAACTGGTGGAGGAGATAGCTTTTGCCTGAGCCTCCCAAACTGATCATTTCAAAATTTTAATTTTTAGTTTTTTTGGGTTTTTGTCCGCCGAAAGCAAAATTTTAAATAAAAAGCAATTTTGCACGATTTGTTAGGCTTTTCCGAAGCCTCACAAAAAAAAATAATGAAAAACGATAAAAATTGAAGGAGTAGGTACGAACTGCGTGTCTTTTTAAGAGGCTTTTTAAAAGCGTTGGTGTCGACGTAGGTGAGTTTGTATCAGATTATTGTGAAAGTTCAAAATTACGGCGAAGGTTGGTTCTGTTAGTTAAAAATGTTTTTGGAATATCATCTTTGCTTGTTTGACGGGAAATGACCTTGGAAGAGACTCAAATTTGCGACACCCACTCCCTTAAGGGGGTAACCGACGGAGGCTGTATCTCGAGACTTAGAAGTGATAGGAAGCTAATTTTAGTTGCATTGGAATTTTCGTGGCTGGTTTGCTTCCAAAAATATAAAAAAAAANAAAAAAAAATTTCGATGTCCAAAAATTTCCAAAATTTTCGATATTTTCAAAGTTTTATTTTCCTTAACCGCACTGTATCTTTTGAAGTAATAACTCTTTTGCTCTAATTTTTGTTGCATCAGATCACTATAAATTAGATCTTGAAAATGGCAATAAAACATTTCTAAGTTTCGGCAAAAAATTTCCAAATATTTTCTTAGATCCAGATATTTGGGGTAACCGACGGAGGCTGTTTCTCAAGACTCAGAAGTGATAGAAAGCTGATTTTAGCTGCTTTCTTGTTTTGTTAACGGTTTGCTTATAAAAACCTAAAAAAAATTGAATTTCGATGAAAATTTTTTCCGAATTTTGCATAATTATGGAATTTTTTCTAAGTACTTTTTTCAGGTAATTAACTTTTTCTCGTGATCTTGACATTGGATCTGACTATTTTTACAAATAATTTTTATTGTACAACTTACTGACAAAAATCAATTAAAAATTATGATTTTTACTCAAAAAAAGTTATGGAATTTTTCTTCAAAATCCTATTTTTGACGAATTTGAGGGTAAATAAAACTTTGAATGCATCTTAAAGCCTAATTATGATGAAAATTGTTAAAACTCGAACGCACCTCCTCGCTTTGGCACACTTTTTAAAGAAGTGCTTTTATTAAAAAAAATCTGATATTTTTTCGACGAAATGCCATTGTACCAGCGAACATGCGCAAAAACACCCCATTTATTTTTGGAATTTCTTTAAATAACAAGAAATTTGAAAATCAGGGCACGCACGGCTGTTAAGTTACAATTGAAGTTAAGACTGAAAAGAAAGAAAAATTTTGATATCCAGGAGCTAGATGTAGTTTGTACAAAAAATGGAAAAATCACTTTTTGGACCGGTATACCGGCCGGTTCGGTCATACAAACAACTTTTGATACCATATTTGAAATTTCAAACAAATATCTCCTGGAATCAGAAGTTTGGACTCAATTGAGTCCAAACTTCTGATTCCAGGAGATATTTGTTGAAATTTTCAAAATATACGAATTGCGGTTAGCTCAGGACTAACGTTTGAAAATCAGTAAAACCCGTCGTAACCCCTTAAAGTAGCATGATTTATCCTGCATAAATTATTATTGATTTCCAAGTCAAGCCGAGAGCACAACACAAGAAATAGCGGTAAAATGGAAAGAGAAAATCGACTCTCATTAGAAATAAATAATTTCTTAACTATTTTATTTCGAAGTAAATTAATTAATTTTTTATATATTATTAATTTTTCATTCCGACTGCGTGAATTAATTAAGCTTGAAAAACAGTAACTTATTTCAAGTTTCGATCCGATCAGGTTTTTGAAATCTTCGATCCGATCAAGTTCGATCCAATCAGGTTTTCAAATCTTTGATTCCGATCAAGTTCGATCCGATCAGGTTTTGAAATCTTCGATCCGATCAAGTTCGATCCGATCAGGTTTTTCGAAAGTATTGCCGACCCCTGGGCCAGATACTTGTGCATCGTTTCCGACGGAAAAAGTCACTTGTGAAGACAACTGTGACCGTGTATCACGTGATATGGTATACCTTGCTTTTATCACTATATTTTCTAGAACTAAAAATTGAAATTCTAGAATATAAAATTTCGGATGCATAAATATTACCTTCAACTGCCTTATGCAGAAAAATTAAAATCTAACTGCCTTAATTGCCTGGGATATATCTGGCAGATTGAACATATTTCACGGTTGATATATTCTGAACACTAACAGTTTATGAGAAAAACAGAAAAATGCTCATTTGTAGAATCTATCCTTAATCTTGCAAAAAAGTACATCACAAATTATTTTTGAACATTACACCAACAGGTACAGTATCGTTACAAGGTGACATTTTACGAACTGCAAAATCTATCTCCTCCCAGACGGTATCTCAAATTGAGCTCAAATTTTTACAAATCACGTAACGGTAGTATGCCAAATAACCGACGATTTTTCACAATTTCAGCCTTCAAAATCTATCTCATCCTAGGATATATTTGCAAAATGGCTCAAATTGTTATCAAGTATTCCTAAGAACAATTGTAAGAGACTCTCAAGGGCTTTTTTTGCAATTTCCAGCTAAAACTCGAAATATAATTTTTTTTGGTCATTTTCCAAAACATTTCCGAGAAAAAATTGCTTCGATTTTTTTGGAAAGTAGGCTCAAAAGAAAGCCAGTGAAACACTGATGAGAAAGTTGGCTTACGTCAAGGCAATATTTTGAACTTTCAGTGGTCAAATTCGAGCAAACGTTATTTTTTAATATGAATTTTATTGTGAAAAATTGACGTTTCGGCAGTTTAGAACCATTTTCAAAAGTAGAATTTTTTTTATAAAGATTAAAAAACTTGAAATTGAGCTGATATCTAGAAATGCATGGAAAGTTTTATGGGGATTCAGTAGCAAGAGAAATTAAGTCCCCCATTTTCGAGAGAAGGGAGAATTTCTTCTCTTGCTTCTGAATATTCAGACTGGGGCAGAGTGTTGTTATAAAAAAGACCTCAGTGTGAATACGGTGAAAGTGATTCCTAAATCCTTGTTTTTTGATGGAAAAGTGTGATTTTTTAAGTTCATCATTTAAAAAATACTTGGAAAAAAATCGAAAAAATGCGAGAATTTCGAAATTTTGTTTTTATGATTGGTTCTTAGTACACTTAATTATCACCCAGGATCAATTTGGAGCATTTTTAATACCTCTAAGGCCTTTATTTAATCAGACAGATATACCCCTCAATCTTTATGTAAACAACATTCTAAGTAGAGCCACAATTGTGGCTCTGGTGCTTTGGCGAAATTTTTTTATATGCTCACAAGGGTTAAGCCGTAACAAGCTTCCAAAATCTCAAAACTAACTGCCATCAATCTCAAAGAGACTTAAATCAAGCCGCTTGATGATCTTGAAAACAAATTATAATTCAGGATTACCGACTTCGAATCTCATTCCAAATAATTTGCCTTTTGGTACTCGATGCGTAGATGGAAATATTTTTACAGAATATTCAGGCGTGATATCAACTTATTAGTTCATTCTATTTTTCATCACAATTAATTTTTTCGAAATATGCAAATAATCAATTTTTTGCGATTTTTAAATTATGCTGCATAATTTATGCACCAGATACATATGAAAGCTTAATTTTCGGGAAATCGATATAACAAAAGAAGATAACTTTGAGAAAAAAAAAATTTATTAAAAATCATGAATGAAAAGTTATAAGCCTTCGAAAAAGCCTTTTCAGCATGGACAACCCCCTTAATTGATCGCAGATAGATACCACT
The DNA here is from genome assembly GCA_004367855.1 of Oikopleura vanhoeffeni. Lineage (NCBI taxonomy): Eukaryota > Metazoa > Chordata > Appendicularia > Copelata > Oikopleuridae > Oikopleura > Oikopleura vanhoeffeni. The sequence continues at coordinate 167,951 of SCLH01000273.1, read as the reverse complement.
GTACAAAAATTTAAAATCGCAAAAAAAACAAAAATTAAAATAATAATCATTAACTTGTTGAGATCCTAAAATGGAGTATACACTTTTGGTCGAAAAATGTTTGGTCGACTATTTTGCTATGCGTAGGCAGAAATCAGCAGAACAAGTAAAATAAGAATTTTTTCATTGTGCGATTAATTTGTGTATTTTTCATTAAAACAAGGTGGTTTATGCTATCTAAATGTTTCAAAAATTTGTATTTTTGCGGCGTAAAATTAATTATTGCATACGATATTTCTTCAAATCTGTAGCTTTTTTGCGCCTACGCATTTTTCATAGCAATAGATAGGCGGAAGAAAGTCGACCAAAAATTCTCACGACCAAAAATGTATACTCCCCTAAAATTGGCTTGATTAAATCTTGAAATTCAACAAGCACCACGAATTGTAAATGGTGACACTACTAAAAGTTACACATGGCAGTGGATTGTCAGTATTCAAGTGCGCAGATCTCACTTATGTGGAGGAACAATTATCAATAATGAATATATCTTGACAGGAAATGGCCTCATACTCGTTAAATTTAAAAAACAAATTTCCACGATTTTAATCACTTTTCGAAATTTGATAAATCTTGAAAATAAAACTTTTTGAAAATGTAAATTTTTTTCTAAACTTTTTCGTTCCTATCAAAATTACCCCATCTTTTACGAGATGAAGATTGAGTTTTCCCGCACTGAATCAACCTTATTTTGGACCAAAATTTTCGGTATTGCGAGAAATAATTTTTTGTTATGTGTCAAACCTAAGCCGCGCATTGTTGTGTTAGTTATCAAGCAGAAGACATGCACATTGTTCTTGGAACGCATGATTTGTCGAATAATTATCAAAGAAAAACGGTCAAAGTACTCAAGTTAAACATCCATCCGTATTTTAATGTGTAAGTTTGAAAACTAATTATTGGAGTACTGTTGCATTTGAGGATCAAAAAACAGGGTTTTCAGAGTTGATTCAATAAAAAATACAAAAAGAAAGAACATATCCCCTATTCCCACTGTTGTTAATATCCTGGCACTACTACTTAAAAACACACTACGTTTCCTAATCAGGGCCGGGATATTTACAAAAGTGTGAATAGGGGATATATATGAACATACATAACTAGTATATATATATTTTAAAATGTTTTTTATTACTTGACATGTTTTAGTTTTCCACCATTATCAAAAGTATTCATAGGTTATATAAGTATATATATTCAAAAGTATATAGGTTATATAAGTATATATACAGTTTAAAGATAATCGAACAAAATTCATGAGTAGAAAAATTCCTGGGAAATGTAGTCCGAAGTAACGTATCACCGTCAGTCAAACAATACTGGACATTCAGAGTCTAGATCAAAGAGCCTTGATAATCATGAGACTATCACGACCTCTCAAGCTGAAGGCTATCTTACATTATCCATTTAACTGCTGATTATTCGCTTGAAAATTATCCACAGAGATAAATATGAAATAATCGTCGGTCAGTTTAGAATAAAAATAAGAAAAAACCTTAAGATGAAACATACTGTGTCTTAAATACAGGGTGTCACTGTTTTGCTTCTGTTCTGTATTTTTGCACAATTCACTTCCCGCCGATCAAAACATTTTAATTCGGGAATCACCTACGTTTATTTGAACATTTTGATTGGTGGATAGTCAATTCTGCAACAATGACAAATGAGAGCAAAAATGTGACATGCTGTATATTTTTTTTATGTTCCATTTTGATCGAAACAGCAGAATTGAGTTCAAAACTTACCGTTAAACAAATTCAAAAAACGTTATAAGCAATCACCAGCACTTCGTTATCTTTTTACATTATTTCTGTGGTGAAATAACGACATTAGTGTATCGAAATTAAATCAAGAAAATCACATGTAAAGCTAAGCATAAAAATATGCGTTCTTTTTAAGAAATTATCTTACTATAACTTTATTTTTCTAGTACTTTTTTAGTTGCGCCTCGGGTTTATTCCATCATAAAATTTTCATCTTCATGTAAAGAATAACAGTTTAAAACATAAAATTTGAACTCGAGAAAATCAAGAAAAAAATCAGAACATGTCAAAGAAATCTTAACTCGTAGACTTAAGAAGTTAATTTGTACCCAGAGTCGATTTCCGGCAAGTAGTGACCATTCTTATAAATCGAACCATATAAGCAAAGTTTCATTATTAACAAACATTTTTATTATTTGAAATACATTTCACCCAATTTGGTATACAATGAACATATTTTTTTTTTCGATGAATAAAAAGGTATCAAATGAGGGTAAGAAAAAAAAATCTCGAAAATAACCTCCAGTGACACACAAAAGTGCAATAATAATATGAATTAAAATCTGTATTTATATTTTTGACTACTGCATAGTTAACTTCAAATGATTTTCTATGACTCCATTTAAAAACAATTATCTGTTATATATTATTTTCTTGTTAAATGACTCTCAAATTAGTGTGAAATAATTCATTTCCCGTCATAGTTTAAGCCCAATTTCAAATTCATTGCGAAGGCTCGTGAGTACCCTCAAAAAATCGGAGAGGTCGATTTTTTAATAAAATTATTGCAACTATAAGTCAATTATGTACTAAACGGTCACTAGAGCGCAAAAAATGGTTAAAATTTTGAGATTTAACAAGAGGATTGTTGCTCTCTGGCGACCTTCAGTACATCATTGACTCATAGTTGCTAATATTTTCATGAGAAAGTCGAGCCTTTCGATTCTTTTGAGCGTACTAACGAGTCTTTACGATGAACTTTGAAGTTTACGGTTATTTGATTAACGGAACACACTATACGATATTTTGAAAAGTACTCAAATTTTAAGTTTGAAAATAAAAGTTTATATGTTGAAATTTGAGGTTGAAGGATAGGTTTAATGGGAACATGTTACCTGGACTACCACAACATGCTTCTATTGTACTTTTTGGTTCTTTATTGTCAGAGTAAACAAAGAACTTGAATTGAGAATTTTTTTATTTACAATGCAAAAGCAATAAAGCGAAAGATTTTTGAGAGATAAAGGCGCGAAAATTTTTTTGAAGATAATGGCTCAAAATATTTTGAGAGAAAGATAATTTAAGATTCTAGATCCTAAGATATCTAAAAAGCTTTCTGAAGAAGATGATCTGAAAATTCAAGAGCTGCATTAAGAATTTTATCTAAAATTGAATCCGAAGGCATCAAGTCATTTTGAAGGAGAGTTGTTGTCAGAAATCTAGCAGAAGGTTTCTTAGCTCCTAGTTTGAACGCATATTCATTTGCAGAAATGCATTTTTGGACAAAATCTAATGAATTCAATTCTTAAAACTAGTTTAATTTTTACATTATTATTGCGAAATTAGTTCTCTGACCGCTGGTCACATTGATCAAAAGCGGAAGCTCATTAGTTTCGTCTGTGCGCGATTGAGGAGAAAAAATCAATTTCTGCATTTTCCTGTGCAAGTATCATTTCAAATTTTTTAATAATTGATAATTAAATTCGTTTATATAAAAGTGTTTTCCTAAGGTCGCTTTTTTTTTAGGTGGGCCCACTTAAGGGGTATCTGTTTCTGAGCGAACCAGACTAGATAGCGACAAACGGTTTTTTGCATCCGAATTTCACCAAAATTTGATAGTGGTGAAAATTTTTCTTTTTTTCCGGCCATGACCGGTTTACCGGTTGTCGACAAAACCGGTAATATCGGGATTGCTTACATATTCAGTTTATTTATTGATCCAGAGTATTTTTGAACACCTTCCGATGTGTCTGAAATCGAATTCTGCATATTTCCCACGAATTTTATGAAATTCTTCCACATTTTTGTGTATTTTTGATGACGACCATAATCATATAATGTAATAATGTGAAACTTTGATCGCTGATTCCTGATCACGTGATCAACCTACGATGTCAAAAAATTTTCACCACTACAAATTCGGTTAAGATTCAGATGCAAAAAACCGTTTGTCGCTATCTAGTCTGGTTCTGTCAGAACAGATACCCCTTAAGTGGGCCCACTTAAAAAAAAGCGACCTTCGGAAAACTTTTATATAAACGAATTTTAATTATCAATTATTTAAAAATTTGAAAATGATACTTGCACAGGAAAAATGCAGAAATTGATTTTTCTTCTCAATCGCGCACAGACGGAACTAATGAGCTTCCGCTTTGATCAATGTGACCAGCGTCAGAGAACTAATTTCGCAATAATAATGTAAAAATTAAACTAGGAGCTAAGGAAACCTTCTGCTAGATTTCTGAAAACAAATCTCCTTCAAAACCTAAAGGATATCCTGTAAATTCTTAGTGGTCACTTCATAAATTTTATTTTGTACATGGCAGCGTATTTTTCACCTGAATATACGGAGTTCCCGTCGAGTCAGAATGCTTACAAAATGCTTCTCCGCTTAAAATCCAAGAAAAAAAACCAAAAGTTAACTCTCCAAAGATAGATTACTATTAGATTACTTTAGCGGTACTTTTCATTGAATACACACGTTGACAATATTTCCCCTTTTTGCTATTTTTTGTGTTTACTTTGTGAATAAGTCGTTACGTATTTGTGGTAGTCCAGGTAGAACCATCTCAGGTTAAATATCGTCGCGAACATGAGCTAGAACTAGGGTCGGACTGGGAAAATTTGAACCTTTAACCGACTGAATTCAACTTAAACAAAATAAAAATTTTAATGTAGCGAATTTTCAAACTAAAAAAATTTCGAACAAAAATTTTCACATGAGAATTTCGTGGGGATAATTAGGTTTTAATGTTGAAATTGCCGATTTTTTCATAATGCGCAACCTTGCGCAATTCTATGATTATCTTTATCGTAAAAATGAGCTAATTTCGAACTAGCAGAGACAGAAAAATCCACGTTGTGTTACGTTACGCGAAATATTTTTATCAAAATACATTTTTCCGGCTATGCATTTTCGTCATTTTCGATACAAAAATTTTTTCTTAAACTGACCAAATTTTTTTCAAAATTATTCGAAAGACTTTTATTCTATCTTAACCCAAATTTGTTGCGGTCACGCTCTTGCCGTTTTTAATTGAGAAAAATTAATATTTATGCCGTTTTCATCGAGTTTGAAGACAGAAAAAGGAGTTTTCTAGAGTAATTTTCTGACCACTAGGGACCCCAAAATTTTTTCATTATTTGGGTCATTTTATTTGGTTACGATAACTTGTGTGAGGTTCTCTCGGTCCGAATCCTAGCTATAACCCTTTATCACACTTTGCTTAGAGTGCGTAGCAACGTCGATTTTTCTATGCAATTCTTTTATTGATTCTCCTAATTGGCTACGCATTCTAAGCAAAGTGTGATAAAAGGATAATAATGCAAATTCAATAAATACAAAAAACTACTTACTCGTGCATCTGGTGGAACAGGACTCAAATTCTTTATATTTTGTGGCCCTTCTATTTACTTGGCAAACACAGATGTCGGCTGAAATAGTCTGAATCGAATAGGGCTCACTCAGTCCAACACAACTCTTAAAAATGTCCGATCTGATCGGATATGTGATAGGATTGGATACTTTTTGCGCGCCGGGTAGCTAAAAAGCTAAACTAAAAGCTTTTGCGAGTATTCTGCTCAGACAACTTCTGCTCGGATGCCCTTCACTGATTTTTCTATTCTCGCTCTTTGTGAAATCGAGACTTTTTTTATCTCCTGAACTTAAAGAAATTTATTCTTTAAATTTTTCTTATGTGACTGATTAGACGTATAGTTTACTTTAGCTAACAGTAAGTTTATTGCCTTCGAGGACTTGTTTAGGGCCGAAACATAAAGTGTACAGTGAATGCAATTAAATTTTGGATTTCAACAGTTATACCAGGCTTGTAAAGGGAAACATCCTATATCATATNCGGGGGGGAGACTCAACAATAACCCTCAAACTGATTCTTACTAGTTTGTGGGTGCCCTTCTATTTATCATGGCAAACACAGATTGTCGCTCTGAATAGTCTGAAGTCGATAGGCTCACCCAGTCCCCAACACAAACCTTAAAAATGTCCGAGCTTGATCGGTATATGTGATAGGCATGGATAACTTTTTTGCGCGCCGGTGCTAAAAAGCTAAACTAAGAAGCCTTTTGCGACGTATTGTGCTCAGAACAACATCTGCTCGGCTACCTGCCCTTCACTGATTTAATCTATTCTCGCTCTGTATGTGAAATCGAGACACTTTTTTATCCCTGAACTTCTGATTTAAGAAATTTATTCTTATAAATTCTTTCTTATTGACTGGATTTACGTATAGTTTACTATAGCTACAGTAAGATTATTGCTTCGAGGACTTGTTATAGGGGCCGAAACTAAAGTTTAGCATGTGAATGCACTTAATTTTAGGATTTCAACGTCTATACCATGGCTTGTAAAGGAGAACTCCTTATATTCATATCCTTGAATCTTATTTACTATCACCCATACACAGCCTGAATTACTTAATACATTAAAAGATTTATTTTTTAATTTCACATTGAACTAATTATTGTTAGAATGTTTAGAAGAATCGTTTAAATATTTATCGAGTTGGGTAAATTACATTTTTCACCGTTGTTTGATATGGTCAATATTGTATTTTAAAAGTGCGTTATAGTGCAAGAGAAACAATCCAATTCGTACAAAATTGCCGTAACATTCCTCTCGATGATCAGAATGCTGTTAGTGTGAATCACACTGTGTAGATGACAAATCAGAGGTTTATTTTTCAAGAAAATCTAAAACTCTTAATTTTGAAGTTTGTGACCATAACAAAAAAAATTTTAACTTAAGAACTTTTTAGAACAAATTCAGGCAAATAAACAAGATTTAAGAATAAAAGTGATCAAAAAGCTACAAACAAATATTTCCCAACCACAACGATACGAAATGTCGCATAGTAACAATCTAAACACGTTTCGAACTATGTACAAATTTTTGTCGAGAAGCCATAATTGCTCGTTTGACCTGATGATTTTTGGTCTTAAATAACCTTTAACAAAACATACATCGGCCTAATATACAAAGTTTCGCCAGTTGTTAATGCCATAAAAAACTACGAGACATTCCGGACCGCTACTGCTGAACAAATTAATCACTTGTTAGCCTATAAATTTTTTCTTCCATTTTGTCGAATTTGTGCTACAATTGTCCGAGTTGTAAGCTCGGTTTGTATGAAAGCATAGATTGAAAAATTGGATTGACAAGCGATCCAATAGTGAGCCAATATAAATTGGCTGCCTCACATGACTCTCAACTAAGATAAGTAGGATTGAATAATTGAGGATCACCATTGGCACAAATTTGAGTTTGGTTGAATACATGCCGCAGGGCACATCAATTGCCAGGAAACACAATTTTTCATCGACTTGAAACACCATTTTTTTTTGAAAATTTAACCATTGGAATATTTCTCGTTTTTCGTATGTACTGCAATAGTAGTTTTTTTTTTGCAATTTCATATCAATACAAGTTTTCCCATAAAAAAGTAAAACATAAAAAAATAAATATTTGTGTTGTCTCGAATCGAGACTCTCGATCTCTATTTTTTCGCTCTATGTGTATTTGAAGCTCATTATTTAAATTAAGAACCGGACCCGTCAATGGTAACATGAACGATTTGTGCCTTATCAGAGCGGAGTATTTTCCTCGAACTGACCGTGAAGATGTGGTCTGCCTCCCAGACCCAGCAACTGAAATCATACCAGATAATGAAGAATTCGAGAACAAATGTTTTACAGCAGGATGGGGTGATAAAAATGACGATGATCCAAGTTATGGTGGAAAATTTGCATTTTAAATCTCAGAATTGTTTTTGCGTTTACTTTCAGAAACCCACATGAGGCCCCAGCCGCGTACGCTAAGAAGATACTTCACCACAAAATAAATAATAATACTGATTACAACAGTCCATGTTTTTTTGTTGAAAATTGCTTTCATACATAAGACTTTTGCAGTACAAATTTGAAAAGTGATACGACTGAATTACAATTTGACCATAGTGTCCAGTAAAGATACAGTATTATAAATTTTTACAGAAGGTTCTTTATAAAAGGTGATTCTTTTATTTTAAAACATTATGAAATTATTCCTTGAGGTCGTATATGATGTCTTGTCCGATTGTATACAAAATGCACCAAATGCTCTAGGTTCTGGTTGAGTTTGGGGTCACCGGTGGTTTTGACAACTTTCTCAAGATTTTTTGCACATTTGTAGCATGGATAATTCTAGTCCAAAGAATGAATCCAAGTTCACCTTCAACAGATAAAGTTGTTTGATTTCCTAATAAACATACACAAAAACTTAGTTCAGTAGTTAACTTTTGATTTTTCTTACTTTTTAAGTATGATCTCGCAGAACATATTCAATATGTCGAACAATATGTCGACAAAAAAGTTTTTTAACAAAAAATTTTCTAACAAAACATTTTTTAACAACAAAAACATTTTTTAAACAAAAACAGGCATTTTTTAACAACCAAAAGTTTTTTTAACAAAAATGCATTTTTTTAACAAAAAAAATGCATTTTTAACAAAAAAACCATTATTGACAAAAAAAAAAACATTTTTACAAAAACAAAACATTTTTTAAACAAAACAAAACATTTTATAACAAAAAAAAAACAATTTTTTTAAACAAAAAAATCATTTTTAACAAAAAAAGTCATTTTTAACTAAAAAAATCATTTTTTAACAAAAAAACATATTTTCCCGATTAAAATTTTGAACTTTTCAGAGGTGTTTGGGTTTATTTTTGTTACAAGTTTTGATAATTAATATGGAAAGACGCTCAAAAAATTGTGATGCGACTCAGAAAGTAAAGCATTAAAAAAGTTGCGGCTAAAAACTATTTATCAAGCAGGCAAAATGCGTCAGAATTCTACATTTAAATTGTTCGCCATTTACTTGTGAACCTATAAATGTTTGTATTAATTCCTGAAATTAGGAAAAAGGACGCAAACTATATATGGATCTCACCCGAATGCAGCGACGGGAAGCCTGATTCAGATATTGCAAATTGCGCCGGATATTGATGGTCGGGAGTGAAATCTACTAAGCTTTAGTTTATCAGCCCGATGAGTACACGTGACTATCCGTCCGAATACCATATCAAAATCAAAGCGTCGATTCGCATTAAGTCAAACATATATAAGAGAGGAAGGCCGATATCGCCCGAAAGTTTATTTTTGAAATTGAAGCCAATTAAACGATATGTGAGATTAAGGGCCCTACCGTTTACAGATCTGAATATTTTGAAAGAAACGCAGCATACTAGAACCAAATAAAAAACCCTAGATTACAAGAATAAGAAAATTTCATAAGTCAGATTGAGCAGCATCAGCCGATAAAAAGCCGTAATTCGCATTTTTATCTATATACGGAATCTGTCGGGTAAGGGCCTCCTTATCCAGATCCCCTTTTGCCCAAATGTCGTGAATTTGAGCCACTCAAAACGCCGTGAGAGTGATAAAACAACCGCTTCCAATAACGACTCAGTCGATTGGTTCATTAGATAGCTCAAACTGCGCACTATAAATACTTAATGATATATAGGAAATTTCGTCCGAAGCAGACCATTGTTTCTATTTTTTATCAGAAATTGTATTCATTTTCTTAGCAAAAATTTAGTAATCTTATTAAACCAATTAAAAAAAACCTTTGGACCAATTTAATTATTTATTTAAATTTTTTCTATATTTATTAGACAATATGTGCTCAGTTTGCGAGCTGTCAATAACCAATACCTGACTAGTCTTATTGAACGCCGCGTTGTTTTATCACTGTTGGCTCAAATGCTTTACATCAGGCAAATAGAAATCTGGCAATATTCACTGACGGCACTTTTTGCGATATTGCTCTTACGCATTATCACGAACGATTAAACCTTTTGGGATAAATAGGAGGAACACGCGTCGGAGTTAAAATGAAGTCATTTGTCGATTATTTTTTTCATTTTATAAGGGAGTTTTACGAATTGTTTAATAAATTTGAATCGAGCAAAAATTTCAAAAATTAAATTTTGGAAATACAAATCTTGGAAAATTGATCTTCATTCATGGACAAACACTTTAAAGTTATTGTAGCAGTCTAAAATTGCGGCGTTTTGGCGATATTGGCAATGAAGTATTTACCTAAAATCGTACAATGCGGTTTTTTGCGATGATTCGCGATCGGCCTTCTCCTAATTATTAATATTCATTTGAGACCCGAAGATGGTTTCCACAATCTTTACCACAAAAACCCATTCACGCCAAAACTTCGTTCAATAAGGCCTCAAAGTCTCAAAGATTCTCCTTTGAAAATCCGAATGCTGAAAATGATATATTGTGCTCGCTGAATAATCATCTTTGTTGCCGGTTATATTAATGATAGTCGTTGGCACATGTGCTGGAGATAGGGAGGACCACTTGATCTGTATAGTTGATTCGAAACCGTACTTTAGGAGATTTCGTCGGAAAGAGGCATGGCTGTTGATGAAAAAGGATTCCCAGGGATTTATTGCAAAAGTTGCTGGAAAGCTGGAATAACATGAATGGTTGAAAACACTTAGAAATGTAACCCTGCGGAATCCCAATGGATGGGTGATGAGATCATCACTGATGACATAATTTAAGTCAGATTAAAGAGGTTTGAACTGAGCGGGCGCACAATATGATTACAGGACCTTTTAGAAAATCCTCGTATTTGAAATATATGGAATCTAATATTTGATATGGTGATCCTTATTCCCTTTCAATCTGACCAATGCACGGTCTTTTCTGCAATTAGGGTTTTTCATGAGTGGTTGTATCCCACGAGTTTAATTCTTCATATATTCCTTTATCACATTTTGGTTAGAAGCGTAGCCACAACGTTAAAAATCACACGTTAAACAGGAGTTAGGGCTACGCATTCTACCAAAAGATGATAAAGGGATTACAGATCTGTCCTCTGAGGTTGAGTATAATCGAATTTTCTCGAGACTCAGGCAAATATTAGAATAAGTTGATTTTTTAACTTGGGCAATTTTCCATTCATTGTTAACGGTTTTCTAAAAAAATCGAAAAAAATCTGTTTTCAACAATTTCTACTTGAATTGCAAAATTTATAATCTTGATTATATTCACTTATTACTATGAGAAAATATTAATTTAAAACAAAAACATTATTTAACCCCCTCCACACCAAAAATCATTGTAATTCCCCTCACACTAAAACCGCCTCGGCGACGCTATTTGAGCAGTTATGCCGGAGATTAATAAAGGCGATATATTATTTTATTTCTTTATGATGAGATCAGAATTAGTCTCTTAAATTAAAGGCTGATATTTTTTTATAAAATTCAATCCGTCATGCTCGTATAATTGCAAAAAAATAGAGGTTTACTTCAAGCGGTTACTTCATGGTGGAAAACTATACCTTTTTAAATAAATCATCATTTATGAATTACAAATAAGATTAAACTAGTATTGAACACTTATGGGCTCTGATTTATAATTGCTTTATCTTCAATCGTCTGAAAAACAAGGTTTTCGTATTTCCTTCGCGCCACAAAATGCACGAATAAAAATTCAAAAACAAATATCTAAAAGAAAAGACTTTCGACTTGGAATTTTTGAAGCCTTTATCAAGTTATTTATTTTCGAATTTATCGAACAAAAGTCAGGCTGAAATTAAACGTTCAATTTTGTTCAAAAATTCTAAATTTTCGATTCGATAAAGAGCCATAAAAATAAAGATATTGTTTTCTTGTCTAAAAAAACGAATTTTTTCGCAGAGTGATATCAAAAATCAAAAATAAATCACTCAAAACTTGGCTTTTCGAATCTTGTTCACTTCTAGGTAAAATTATCTCTATCAATTAGCTTACGACTACTGATGATATATTCCTATTTTTTTGTCGCAAAATAATACATTTTAAAATTGTTTAAAAAAGCAATTTTTGAGATAAAAATAAATTTTTTTGATCAAGATCTCCAGCCTACAATAGAAGGGAACTCTAATGTAGGGCTTGTATACTCGCGTAGAATCAAGTATTACAAGCTTCAGCTGTTGCTCTTTGTTGCTCTCAATCAAATTTCTTCACTAATAATTCAAACTGATCTATTTCAAGAAATAATTATTCGCGCAAAGTGTTTTACTAATTTTTCTTGAAGTTTATTAGAGAAGTGCATTGAGAAAAAAAAATTAAAACTCTCAATGTAAGACCAGTAGAAAAAAATATAGTTTCAGGAGGTAGCCTCAGGTAAATTTCCTTGAATATTGGTCGCCTCACAATTTTTTATGTGTCGTATTACGCTAGATTTTTTTTTACAAAAAATTTAGACAAAAATCTTTATAAAAAAAGCTAGAAAGAAATATATTTTTGAACTGCTAGTTCGTATGGAATTTTTCAAATCATTTCTCGAGACAAAATTGCAAAACTCATAAACATTTAATTAAAGTCTGTGGATTAATTATTTCTATCGTTTTTGAGGATTTAAATAAAATCTCGCGTCTCCGAATGGCGTTTTTTAGGCGTTAAGAGGAGTTAACAAAAACATTCGTACAACAAAAAAGGTTATTTAAAAAATAACATTTTTAAACAAACAAAAAATATTTTTTTACAAATTAAAAACATCTTTTAACAAAAAAAACATATTTTAACCGAAAAAAGATTTTTTTAACAAAAAAATTTTTCGTAGAAAAAACATTATTATATTGCTTTTATATAAATGACTAGACTCTTATTGACCAAAAACACCGCTTGGCCCTATCACACCGCTACGTACATTTCGTCATTTTATATTTAACCAATTTACACGACATTAAAACGAAGCGAAACATGTTTGTCAAGAAGAAAAAATAGGTTGAAGTGAGAATAGTTTGGTTTCTGCAGGAACCCTTTTCTTCTTGCACTCAACCCAGTTTTTTTACAACAAAATGTTTTTGCCATGCCCTAGTGTACACTTAATTTTATAGGTGTTTTCAAAATATTCTCATTCATTTTAAAGGTGAGATCTAGTTTTCAAGTCTAAACTGTTCACAGATTTAAAACGATGCAAAACTGTTCTTGGAAAAACTAGGGTTAGGTTCTTAAACAATAGAGTTTGTTCAGCATGGAAAAAACAAACCATATTTATTTTACAATAACCTAAACTTCTCCGGAAAAATTTGTTTCCACGCCATGAGTGACACGATAATTTTTTTCCTGTTTTCTCGTCTCTCTTTTTAAAGAGTTTAGCATCTGCGTCATTCACCATCATTTTACTATATTAATGTTTGTGTTGAGTCATTGGTATATTTATGAAATGTTTTCAATTTTTTAAAATTGTGATTTTTAATAAATTAACGTTTTCGAATTTAGTCGCAGAAAGTTCGATCGAAGTAAGTTAGCAATTGGGGCTCTCAGATCAATTTGCCGAAATTATTAACCCGTAACGCAAAAAACGTCTCAAAAAATGTTCAAATTTAGTTTTTTGGAAACTTTACTTTTTTTCAAAAAGTTTTTTTTTGGTTCATAAAGTTTTTTTGTGTTAAAAAATTTTTTTGTTTTAAAAATGTTTTTTTGTTTAAAAAATGTCTCTTTTAGTTATTCAAACTTTTTCTCATGTGGTAAAAAAATTTTTGTTTGTGAAAATTTTTAATTTGTTGAAAAAATTGTTGTTTAAATGTTTGTTTAAAAATGTTTTTTATGTTATTGAATGTTTTTTTGTAATATAAGTTTTTTTTGTTAATAAATGTTTTTGTTTTAAAAATGTTTTTTTTGTTACAAAATTTTTGTTAAAAAATGTTTTTGGTTGAAAATGTTTTTTAAATAATGTTTTGTCGACAAAAATTCTGTAAAAAATGTTTGTTTAAAAATTTTTTGTTTAAAAAATGTTTTTGTTAAAAAAATTTTTTTTTCGTTTTAAAAAACCCTTGCCATTTACATATCCATTATGATGCTCGAGTAACATAAATATCTATTTGCCTGTTAAAAGAATAGGGAATAAGGATATTTATGTTACCTTGGCATTTCATAATGGATATATAATATTGCGTTAAAAAAAGAGTAGGATTTTTTGAAAAAAAAACATTTGAGAAAGATTTTTGACTGTTAATCAAAGAGTTTTAAAGTTTTAAGACCAACTGAAAGAATATTATAAAAACAAGTCCGAGCGTTTTGCTATGGTTCACTTCCAAAAAGTGCCTTTTGTCAAGAAAAAAATCAGATGTCGTTAACTCTCGTCACTCGTTAAGAGCGCACACGTGCATCAAAATTATCTATTAATCTTGAAAATTTTGTTCAATTGTTAATATTGAAAAAAGGCTCGCGAAGTTGTCAAGCTAAAGAAATTTAAGTTAATTCGCAGCAAAAGACAAAAATGATTCTGTATTATCAACGTAGCTTAGATTAGAAAAAACTTATTGGATAGGAGTCACTGTCAACAGGACCTGTCCGACAGGTACGAGTACTAAAAAAAAATTTAACGCACCTTTTTGTGAATTTCAATTCAGATATCTCCTAAATCTAGATCTGAAGTTATACGAGTTTAGACCAATTAGCTCGGGCTCGGATTACCACCATAGTTATGACGATAACATAGTTGAAATAATGAAAAAAATTCACTGTGCCTGTTTGTTGAGTTTACATTCCTAAAAATTGTTATAACTTGTAAATTATTGCATGAAAATTTGTTTAGAGTTTTTAACAACCAGTCAACAGTCTCGTTTCATTAATTCAGGATAAATCTTTTATTTTGACTAAAAAAAAAGCATGGTAAAGTTGATCGTAAAATTCAGCTGACAATTTTTCGATGAATTGTTTGGTGTTTTAAAGAACCACAACTATTTGAGAAGTCTTAGTAAGAAAAAGGCTTTATAATATTTAAATGTTATAAATTTCCATTTCAATTTCGAGACGAGTATCAAAAATGATCTGATAATGTTCGGCATAATGTTTTGATGTAAACAAGGTTTAATTCGTTAGCCAAAACCTTCCAATAAAAAAGCGTTTTTTTTTTCTCATTTTATCTAAAAATATCTTTATTTTCTATCCGGAATTATGAAATTCAAAAGCAACTTTTTGATTTAAAAAAAATGCAGCTTTGTGATAAGTACCCCAGTTTGGCCTATACTGAATATGAAATAAAAACTTAAAATACATTATGAAAAATCTTTTGAACGATAAAATTTTCAAAAAATAAATAATTTTAAAATTGAGATCAAACTATATGCTTCGGTTTATAACTAAGATTAAACGATAAAATATAATGTCTTTAATATCCCTTTATCACTTTTTGGTTAGAATTGGCGTAGCCACTACCCTTTTTAACGTGTGATTTTAACGTTTTGGCTACGCATTCTAACCAAAAAGTGATAAAAGGATATCTCATTAATAAATTGCTCCCCTGAACACCATAACTCAGTGTTGACGGGTTTTTTAAAACTTTAAAATTTTTGAAAATTTCATAAGCCGAAATTTGCGTATTACCCGTATAAATTACTCAATGGCTGTGTTCGCGGAGAATTAATATTCTCTCCGCAGTAAGGAAAAACCAAAACATTCAAGATTTTGATGCCTTCCTTTGTTTCAAATTCAACCAAGTCCCCAAAACTGAATACCCTGGCCAACGTTAACTGTTATCTCAAATAAACCTTTTTGTCTGATTTAAAATCAGTGATTTTAATGTAAGCGGCGTACAGTTGAGCCTAAAAATAAATTAAAAATATCCATGTTATTAAGTGCATCAGCCAAGGTTGACCTTGAGCTCAGTTATTCAAAACAGCCAATACGAACTATGAATTTGTATGTGTCTGAAATTCTAATTCACATACAGGTAGGTCGGTGTAAAAAGACCTTATGGCAAAAAAATTAAAAATCACTTTGAATTACAAAAAAAATGGAAGTGAAATATGTTATCAGATTTCATTCTTGCCTGGTTTTATCTAATAATCGATAATTATCTGAAGTCATTTTAAAAAATTTTAGCTAAAAACTTTAAAAAAACCCCATTGGCAAAACGAATCTGAAAACCTACTTTTATAGGAACCATTGAAGCCAATATAAAATGCCAAAAAGATTTAAGTTTTTGCTTAATTTTTCCAACAAAATGGCTTTTTTTCAAAAAAAATAACTAAGTGGCCAAATAAGGCGTCGCTTATTTTTTCCTGAAAAGACTTGATTTTAAAAAATAACCTAATCTTAAGTGTTTAACGGAAAATTGCCGTCATTCGGATTGGTTTTCCACGTTTTTCGATTTTCCCCAAGTTTTTAATGTTGGTTTTTAATTCGTTTTTATTAACAGGAAGATGGTAATTAAACCGAAACGCGAAATTACTTTTATTATTTAAAGTGAAAGCAGTGGTTAGTAACCACTGTCTTGTGCTTATAGCAAAATTCGGTTTTTTTCTTCTTTTTGGTTCCAAAATACAGACAAAAACTACAAAGTCTTAGTTAATTTTTGTCTTTCCAAATTTATGAAGTTTAAAGGAGTTATTTCGAAATTATCTTGAGAAAAATTCATTTCTGATCGCGGGAAACAAGCTGCCTGGCCATTTGACCGTCCAAAGCAAGACAA
Organism: Oikopleura vanhoeffeni; assembly: GCA_004367855.1. Lineage (NCBI taxonomy): Eukaryota > Metazoa > Chordata > Appendicularia > Copelata > Oikopleuridae > Oikopleura > Oikopleura vanhoeffeni. The sequence goes on along the minus strand of SCLH01000273.1, from coordinate 151,438 downwards.
AAAAAAACTCAGCTCATCTATTTCCAACAATACCAATTGTTTGAAAGTTGTTTCGAGCGATGAAATGTTTCTTTGTGTAGGTTGAAGTATTAAAATGTAGCATCAAATCATTATAGCGCCATGTTAAGGGCTAAACCCCGCACACATAAAGTTATGAGAAACATAAAACCAAAACCCCATGAAATACTATTGTATTTGTATTTCACCAAAAAGAATACATTTTTGATTGGGATGAAAAAGAATGGTCGATCATGAGTGACATTCCCGGACAATCTCCAGAAACTGTACCAATTTTGAAACTTGTTTTCCGAACCAAAATACAAATGAAAGCTTACTTCCAAACAGATTCCGAAAATTACCAAGAAAAATTTCATCGAGATTATATCGATGTCAATCGTCGCCATAATCGCATCAAAGAAGCAATCATTATTTTCGCAAACGGCTGACAATAACGGACGGAGGATATCGAATTTTGCAAAATCAGGAGTTCAAGGATTCAACAGCAGTTTTATTAAGTTTCGTTCAGCTGGAAAAAACAATTTTATAATCGTGAACGGCAAATGAAACATCTTAGTTGTGACATTA
>SCLH01000273.1:112513-150832 GCA_004367855.1 Oikopleura vanhoeffeni | reverse complement strand
CGGGAAGTGAATTGTTGCAAAATACAGGACAGAAGCAAAACGTGAGCACCTGTATTTAAGGACACAGTATGTTTCATCTTAAGGTTTTTTTCCTTATTTTCTATTCTAAACTGACGACGATTATTTCAATTTATCTCTGCTGGATAATTTTCAAGCGAATAATCAGCAGTTAAATGGATAAGTAAGATAGCCTTCGCTTGAGATGGTCGTGATGTCTTCATGATTATAAGGCTCTGTTTGATCTAGACTCCTGAATGTCCAGTTATTGTTTGAACTCGACGGTGATACGTTTACTTCGGAACTACATTTTCTCCAAGGAATTTTTCTACTCATGAATTGTCGATTTATTCTTTAAAAACTGTATACTTAATACTTATATAACCTATATACTTCTTGAATATATATTTTAAACCATGGAATACTTTTTGATATTATGGTGGAAAACTATAACATGTCAAGTAATAAAAAACATTTTAAAAATATATATATACTAGTTATGTATGTCATATATAATCCCCTATTCACACTTTTGTAATATCCGGCCCTGATTAGGAAACGTAGTGTGTTTTTACAGTTCAGTAGTGCCAGTGATATTAACAACAGGGGATAGGGGATATGTTTCTTTCTTTTTGGTATTTTTTATTGATCAACCTTGAAAACCCTGTTTTTTGATTCTTCAATGCAACGAGTACATCCAATAATTAGTTTTCAACACTTACACGATTAAAATACGGATGGATGTTTAACTTGTAGTACTTTGACGTTTTTCTCTTTGATATTATTCCGACAATCATGCAGTTCACCAAGAACATATGTGCATGTCTTCTGCTGATAACTAACACAAACAATTGCGCGGCTTAGGTTTTGACACATAACAAAAATTATTTTCGGCAATACCGGAAAATTTTGGTTCCAAAATTAAGGTTGATTCAGTGCGGAAAATCAACTCTTCATTCTCGTAAAAGATGCGCAGGGTAATTTTGATAGGAACGAAAAGTTTGGAAAAAATCACTATTTCTCTAAAAAAGTCTTAATTTCAAAAGATTTACAATTTTCCGAAAAGTGATTAAAATCGTGGACAATTTGTTTTTGATAATTTAACGAGTATGAGGCCATTTCCTGTCAAGATATACATTAATGAATTGTTCCCTCCACATAAAGTGATATCTGCGCACTGAATACTGACAAAATCCACTTGCATGTGTAACATTTTGTAGTGTCACCATTTACATTCGTGGTGCTTGTGAACTTCAAGATTTAATTCAGCCAATTTTAGGGGAGTATACATTTTTTGGCGTTTCTAAGAATTTTGGTCACTCTCTTCCGCCTAATTCTATGCTCATGACATCAATTATAACGTGCGTAGTGCACGGCATAACGCTACCTGCTGGTATACATGATCTTGAAGAAATTACTCGTATGCTCAATTAATTAATTTTACGCTGGCGGCAAAAATAAAATGTTTTGATCGATTTTTACGACTTATCGCATAAACACCGATATCCTGGTTTTAATGAAAATACACAAATTAATGCACAATGGAAAATTCTTATTTTCTACTTCTTCGATTTCTGCGTGATTTTCTGCCCTATCCTAGAGCGCATAGTGCCGAAATATAGTGCTGCACATAATACAGTTTTTTCGACTCAAAGTGTATCACTCCGCTCTCTTCATTAGCCGATTCTCAACAACCTCCGTTAATATGAATATTATTCTTTGTTGTACAATTTGTGTGTGTTTTTTGCGATTTTAAATTTTGTACAGTTGGTATCTATCTGCGATCAATTAAGGGGTGTCCATGCTGAAGAAGGCTTTTTCGAAGGCTTATACTTTTCATTCAATGATTTTTTAATATAATTTTTTTTCTTCCTCAATAATCGATTACATCGTTACTGCACGTATCGTATATATCGTGTGCATATATCACACGAACACTTCAAGCTTGTTCTATATGTTATTATCATCGGCTGCCAACTACAGACGACTCTGCAAGCACGTCAATAGTTAAATAATCGTGCAACATTAAACTTGCCATTATAGCTCCAATGGTCTCTCCAGAACAGAATCAAGCAATGTATGCCATCCATCATTGTGTTGCCCGGCATCGAATAGCCGAAATACACCATGATCGCACATCTAGATAGATAGTTACAGACAGACAGTCACTCGCCACTTGACATGGCATCTGTGTACCGACTCTAGTCCGATCATAGCCCATGCGGAGGTCACCCATCAAGCGCAGATTATTTCGGACTAATGAGTAGTCTTGACGTGTCCTCTCTTGTCGGTAATCCTCGATGAAACTATTCTGACTGTCTGCTTACTTTGCGAAAGAATATCATTTCAAGCGGGCTTGATCTTACCCTAATGTTCTTCATCGTCTCCTGAGATCATTCAGAGATGGCTCGAAGTCTGAGGTCTCGGAGAATGGCTCTTGGTTCGAGTATATGTTTAGCCAGGTACCTTAACCCATTATCTGAGATATATAAACTAAATCGTATCGCGCTACATACGCACTCCACGGCAAGCTCCACAATTGTGGCTCTACTTAGAATTGTTGTTTACATAAAGATTGAGGGCCGATATCTGTCTGATTTAAATAAAGGCCTCTAGAGGCTATTAAAAATGCTCAAATTGATCCAGTCTGGTGATAATGAAGCCGTGTACTAAGAACCAATCTATAAAGCTTAACTTTTCGAAATTTCCCTCGCGATTATTTTTCGATTTTTTTTGCCAGTAGGAGTATTTTTTAAATGCATGCAATACTTAAAAATCACCAACTTTCCATCAAAAACGCGGATCTTAGTAATCAGCTTTTCACCGTATTCCACATTGAGGTCATTTTTTTATAACAACACTCTCCTGCCCCAGTCTGAATATTCAGATAAGCAAGAGCAAGAAATTCTCGGCTTCTCTCGAAATGGGCACTTAATTTTCTCTTGCTATCTGATCCCATACAAACTTTCCATGCATTTTCTATGAGTTATCGCTCAATTTCAAGTTTCGTTAATCTTTAATAAAAAATTCTCTACTTTTTTGAAAATGGTTCTAAACCTGCCGAAACGGGCTTTCAATTTTCTCATCCTCAGTATTAAATATCATATTAAAAAAATAACGTGTTTTGCCTTCGAATTTTGACCATGAAAGTTCAATCTAACTATTGCCTTGCGTACAGCCGAACTTTCTCCATCTAGTGTTTTCACTGGGCTTTCTTGAAGCCTACTTTCCAAAAAAATCGCATAGCTAATTTTTATCTCGGAATGTTTGGAAAATGACCAAAAAAAATCTATATTCGAGTTTTAGCTGGAAATTGCAAAAAAAGCCCAATTTTGAGAGTACTTCTCTAGTACACATTGTTCTAGGAATACTTCTGATACACTCCAATTTGACTGCCATTGCAAATTTATCCGTTAGATGAGTTTGATTCTTTGAAGGCTGACAATGTGAAAATCGTCGGGTTATCTTGGGCATACTACCGGTTACTGTGATTTGTAAAAAGTTAGCTCAATTTGAGATACCGATGCTTGGGGGCGATAGATAGATTTTGCTAGTTCGTAAATGTCACCTTGTGAAAACTCGTAATACTGTTACTCCTGTTGGTTGTTAAATGTTCCTAGCACAAATATAATTTGTGATGTATCTCTTTTTTTGCAAGATTAAGGATAGATTCTACAAAATGAGCCATTTTACTATGTTTTCTCTAAAACGGTTAGTGTTCGATATATATCACCGTGTAATTATGTCAAATCTGCCATATATATCCCAGGCAATTAAGGCAGTTAGAATTTTATTTTTCTGCATAACGGCAGTTGAGAGTAATAATTATGCCATTCCGAAAATTTTAATTTCTAGAATTTCAATTTTTTAGTTCTAGAAACTTGTTTGATATATAATAGCAAGGGTACTCTTAATTCTGTATACCAATCATCAACGTGCTTACTACTATTTCACGGTCACTAGTTTGCTTCCTTCCACAAGTCGTGATTTTCTCCCGTCGGGAAACGATGCACAAGTAATTCTGCCCAGGTGGTGTCTGGCCATAACATTTACGTAAAAACCTGAGTTCGGATCGAATCGTTGTATCGGGATCGAAGACTTGCTCAAAAACCCTGTATCCGGACCTCTTCGAACTCGGATCGCGATCAAGTTGAAACCTGATTGATCGAATCTTGATCGGAGCGAGAATTTCAAAAACCTGATCGGATCCGAACTGAAATAAGTACTGTTTTTCCCAAAGCTTAATTTAATTCACGCAGTCGGAAATGAAAATTAATAATAATAAAAAAATTAATTAAATTTTACTTCGAAATGTAAAATAGTTTAAGAAATATTTATTTCTAATGGGAGTCGATTTTCTCTTTCCATTTTTACCGCTATATTCTTGTGTTTTGCTCTCGGCTTGACTTGGAAAATCAATAATAATTTTGCAGGATAAAATCATGTCTACTTTAAGGGTGGTTAACCGACGGGTTTTTACTGATTTTTTCAAACGTTAGTCCTGGAGCTACACCGCAATCGTATATTGAAAATTTCAAACAAATATTCTCCTGGAATCAGAAGGTTTCTGGACTCTCTCGCTCTCAAACCTGTGTCTGAGTTCCAGTGAGGTATATTTCGTGTGGAAATTTTCATTCACAAAGCGTATGGTATCAAAAGTATGTTTGTGATGACCGAACCGGCCGGAACTGTCCTTCACTCTTCACCTTTCTATACCGGTTTCCAAAAAGTGATTTTTCCATTTTTTGGTTTCACCACACACCTAAATCTTAGTCTCTGGATATATTCACAAAATTTTTTCTTTTCTTCTTATTCCAGTCTTAACTTCAATTTGTAGTCTTAACAGCCGTTAGCAGTGCCAGCGCTGATTCAAATTACTTGTTCTTATAAAGAACTTCTCAGACTCAATAATTCATCGAGTGGGTGTTTTTGCGCCATGTTCGCTGGCTATCAATGCATTCTTCGTCGAAAATATTCAGTTTTTTTTAACTATAAGCACTTCTTTAAAAGTGTGCAAAGCGAGGATGGCGTGCGACTTCGCATAGGTTTTAAACATCACTTTTCATCATTTAATCTAGAGGCTTTAAGATGTCATTCAAAGCTTTACATTTTCCCCTCCACAAACTATCGCTGCAATGAAAATACATGAGATTTGTGTGAACAGCAAACGACGGATTCCATTAACTTGTCTTTTGAGTATACCTGAAACTCATAATTTTTTAATTATGGATTTTCTTGCTATGCAGTAAGCTTGGTTACAAATAAATCAATTTTTGTAAAAAGATAGTTCAGATCCGAATGTCAGATCACCGACGATATAAGTTAATTACCTTGAAAAGAGAAGTACTTAGAAAAAATTCCATAAAATTTATCGCAAAATTGGCGGTAAAAAATTTTTCGATCGTAATTCTAATTGTTTTATTTGATGGTTTTATTATAGCCAAAATTCTCGTTAACAAAACGAAGAATAGCAGCTAATAATCAGTCTTCTATCACTTCGTTGAGTCTGAGATTACGACAGCCTCCAGTGGTATACCCAATATGTCTGCAATTCTAAGAAAATATATAGATAATGTTGCCGAAACTTAGAAATGTGTTGATTATTGCCATTTTCAAGATTCTAATTATGGTGCATCTTGATGCATACATAAAAGTTGGTGCAGCAACACGCATGAGTTTAGGTTATTCACAACTAAGTAATACTGTGTGCGGTTACAGTGCAGGATCCAAATGACCGTAAAGCACTTTGAAAATAGTTCAGAAAATTTTATTCGTAAATCTTTTGGACATATCTCAAATTCTTTGTTGTTTATTGATTATTTTCTGGAAGCACATATACCAGCCACGAAGAAGAATTTCCCTATGCATATGTCATAGCTTTCCTTCTATCACTTCTTAAGTCTCGAGATACAGGCCTCTCGCTGTTTACCCCCTTAGGTGTGCGGGTGTCGCATAATTCTAGAGTTCTCTTTCCGAAGGTCATTTCCTCTCGTCAAACAAGCAACAGATGATATTCAAAAACATTATTCTAACTAAACAGAACCAAACCTTCGCCGTAATTTTGAACTTTCACTAATTAATTCTGATACAAACTCAGCTACGCCGCTCGACACCAACGTTTGAAACCTCTTAAAAGACACGCAGTTCGTACTACTCCATTCAAATTGTATCGTTTTCTGCTATTATTTTTTTTTGATGATGGGCTCGGTAAAAAGTATCCTCAGACAATCGTGCAAAACAGGCTTAGCTGTGCATTTAACGTATTGTGTTATATGCGCTTTAATTTTAAAAGTTATGGCTTTTCGCGCGCGACAAAAAGCTCTCCACAAACTCAAACCGCTTAAAAATCTTAAAAATTTCTGACATGACAGTTTATAGCGTGTAGGCTCTCCAGGTCTGAAACAGCTATCTCCTCCAACCAGTTTGAAGAATTAGTAGTTATCTCGATCTCATATACCTGCCCAGTCTGAAAAGCACAAGATGTCTGTACCTTTCAGTAAACAACTTTTATCAATGCCTAAAGATTTCGATCATCCACCGATAGCTCGACCATCTGTTTGCTTTGGGTCTTTTCGTCCTTCTTGTGCAGGCCCATGTCTACATTTTTCATTTAATCTACGCAATATTGCTAGATTATCGCGAACTGGTCCAGTCTGGTGGGCTCAGCTAATAGATACGCTATTCTGCCTCCATGCACAGTTTAATGAGATACCAGGTTTCGAACCGTCATATCTATCACATGCATCTCGTGACTAGCAGAAGACCTTTGTGACGCAATAAATAAGAGAGATTTTTTTTCCGATATTCTGGCTTGGCATTCTCAGTTGATCTGGTGGCACCGTGGAACTTCTTGCATCTCTGAGTCCTACATTTTTGACAAACAACTTCAAGAAACCATAGAATCAAAGATCATGCTTCAAACCACTTTTCCCTAAATCCAAACAACTTTTAAGAGGATTATTTTGGGCTTGCAATTTTTAACTCATCACAGATGGTAGCGTCTAAAAGCTAAATACCAACATGAGCTGCCCAATTTTCAATTTAATATACATTAAATAACACTCAATAATTTTAGTTTCGTTTTTTGCTTGTTTTGGGGCCGCCGAAAGCAAAATTTCTATAACTAAAGCAACTTTAGCATTATTTGTTAGGCGTTCTTCGGTCAGCGTCCTTCACTCGCATAACAAAAATGAAAAAACTGATATGAAAATTGACTGGACTGTACTGACCGGGTACGACTGCGTAGTCTTTTTAAGATGAAACTTTTTGTAAGCGTAGTGCGGCAGTTAGGTGACGATCCCTTTGTATCGCGATTATTGTTACAATTTCAAAATTTACCGCGTAAGGTTGGCTTCTTGTCTCAGCAGAATACCGAGTCGTTCTTTTGGAACTTAATCATATACTCTTGTGTCCTCTAAGTTCTCTGCGCTGGGGCCGTAATCGTATTCCGGGGTGCTCTCGGAGCAAAGCTTCAATGGTCTCGACATGGTCAGTTGCGTTGTGGCGTCACTTAATTTAGATACTAGCTTCCTGTATAGCGCAAGGCTTAAATTATACTCAATCTAATAATTAGCGATTATTTATAATACCAACAAATCTAGAGAGAAACATAGTGCAGTTTTTGAAGTTCTTCAGAGAACTAAGGAGTTATGCAAATACTTTTTCACGGAGTTCCGATTTTATTTGTTTCGTGTGGAACTTATCTTCTTTTTTCTACGATTCTCTTGTACATAATTAATTATAATCTATTAATTGAAAAGGTCCTAACGTTTTTGTCCACTTCTTACAAAAAAACAAACATTTAAAATATGTTTGTTATTTAGTTTAGCGTACCCACCGTGGATTTCTGCAAATTTTGCGTGGCGATAAGCGATCAATATTTTTTGCCTATTGGTAATCGATCCCAAAGATTTCTAAAATCTGTTGACAATTTCCAAAAAATTATACATGGTGTCCTATGCTTAGGGTACACCACCGCTCGAGAATTGCCAAAATGGACACACTTTACGCGTTGGAGTTAAGAGCTGAACTTTTTTAGGGGATACTAAGTTTAACCCCCGAGTAAAAATTTGGGACAGAAAAATTTTTCGCCGAAAAATGACCAAAATAACCGCGTCCGTACGAGGGTAAAAGGCTCAAAAACTCTCAAAATTGATGAATTTAACGGCGTGAGAGTAAAGAGCTGAACTTTTCAGGAGATACTTAAGTTAAACCCTCGAGAAAAATGGTTGGGAAAAAAATTTTTCCCGAAAAAATGACGCAAAACCGCGATTTGGGGGCGGGCCGGTGGGGGTTAAAAAGGCTCAAAACTCTCAAAAATTGGATGAATTTACGCGTGAGAGTAAAGAACTGAACTTTTTCAGGAGATACTAGGTTAACCCCGAGATAATTGGGACAAAAAATTTTTCCCAAAAATGACCCAAAACCGCGTGCGTGGGGTTAAAGGGCTCAAACTCTCAAAAAATAATCATTTAACGGTGAGAGTAAAAAGCTGAACTTTTCAGGAGTACTAAGTTAACCCGAGAAAAATTTTGCGGATAGTACATTTTCCCAGAAAAATGACCCCAAACGGTCGTGGGGGTTAAAAGGCTCAAAACTCCAAAAATTGACAATTTAACGCGTGAGAGTTAAAGAGCTGAACTTTTCAGGAGAATTACTAAGTTACGTCCGAGAACAAAATTTTTGGGACAAAAATTTTTTTCGGAAAAAAGACCCAAAATGGGTCCGTGGGTTAAAGGCTCAAAACTTCTCAAAACTTTATCAATTTTAATGCGTCTCGAGAGCAAAGAGGCTGACCTACTTCAGAAGTTCAACCAATCTGACGAAACAATTTTGGGAACGAAAAATTCTTCACCGATATAATGACCGTCCAAACCCGGTTCGTGGGCTTTGACCCTGGAAAAATTTTAGATGACACAAAATCTCTTTCCTCGAAACATGGCATACCTTAACAGGTCCGGTGATAGGGTCAAAAGCTGTTAAAAACACTTGAAAAACATCTTACCGCGGCATCAATTTTTCAACCGTGCTTCGGAGACATCTCCTTGCCGGAGTTTTCGAGATGCTACACAATTTGAAGCGGATACTAAGTTGACCCCTATGGACAACCAACTTTTAGCCGCAGTGGCAAAAAATTTTCCCTGGAAAAGCACTGCGCCATGATACTATCATCAAGGCTCGACAGGTCCACCTCCACCACCGTCTAGATGGGGGAGCTCAAAAAGGTGCAAATACACTGATAACAAATTGGGTGCCGAAATCAAGGTTGCCGTGAGAGTGAAGACGGCTTGAAACACTATTTTCGAGATCGAGAAATCTTAAGTTGACCCTTGATACAAGAAATTTCTCCCTGGGCAAATTGGTCCTAAACAATATGATTCAATACATAGTCGCCTGGTGGGGTGAGACGCTCGAACTCTCGAAAATTGCCAATTTCATTTACGCCCTATAAAGTCTAGACTGCTCCTGAACTCTTTGGGGATTTCTTCCATTTATAGTGCCCTAACGAAAAACTGAGCTGTACATTCACACAAACTATTCTTTCGGCAAATAAGTTAGAGTTTTCGCAAACTTTTTAGTCACGTAATATTAGCAAACTGGGGGAAAGTGCACAAAAATAAACCCTACTACTACAAGATATTTTTGCGCGTTAAAAGCTTACTATAAGGTATCAAACAGTGTTATGTTTGATGAGTTCAGACCAGACTTCCAAAAAAAGCCATCTTGTTCGAATAATTTCCCTGACTTATCCTATCTCCAAAATTTTCTTATCTTTGTTGTGAAAAAAAGATAGAAAAGTGGAAAACAAGCCATTCCTTATAGAAGGACCTGGTTTAGAGTTGCGCCTGAAGATTAATGTCCGCATAGATATTTAATTACTGAAGGTTTATAGTAAAACTTCAGTTTTTGAAATTAAGTTCGAATTCACGACTTTTCAACCACGAATTTTTCAAAATAATCTTTCTTCTCTCTTACCCATAAATTTAAATGCGTTACTTAACAATCATGCAACATACATATTTCAAATAAGCAGTATTTATAGCACAGAATAAAATATCGTATAGAAGGCTTGGTTTCTAAGCCACATTTTTTATTTAATTCGGCCCCGATAAGACGGCTAATCCGGGTCTGAGTTTTTAAGATCAGCCATAATTGGTCAACAAAAATTGAAAAGAGAAAAAGTTTAATTAAAATTCTCCGGATCTAGTACAATCATGTTTTTAAGTTTTAGAGGCTACTGATCATTAAAACCAATCTTTAGTAATTTTGCAGAACAAATAAAAATGGGCGGCCCGATTGCCAAGATCTAATTTTCTGGTTTTCTTAAACGGTGACCCTCAAAACCAGGTCCCGGCATCCCAGTACGCGTAACAATAAAGTAAGGAATTTTTATACGGGCCAAGGGTCTGAATCTCTAAATAAATGTTTAAGGTGGCTTTTCTTGAGGCATTATACACCTATCTCAAATAACGATTCCATATCTTTTCCTTATTTAAGAACGTACCCGCGTGTCTGCGGTCTTGACGAGCTTTATGATAACTTAACTTTACTCAAGTAAATATTATATCGTTTTGACCAAAAGAATCTCCTGGTGGCAATCATTTTTTTTTTTCAAACACAATTTAAGAACAAAATCTAGATTTTAAAAATTCGAATATTTATTTTTGCATTAACCGCCATTTAACTTGGTATTCTACAGTTTATATGGAACATTGTTTATTGCGATGACCCGCCTAAATACGTTGCATAACATTAAAATTACCGAAAATGTCTTATCGAGTTTCTCTGAAAATTTAAATATTATTAAATTAAGCAAAAATGCTAAACGCCATTGATCGAATTTCACGCTGATTGGTTCAAAAATTACGATAAGTCTGTAATCAAATTTTTATTCAGTGAACTTCTTCAGCTTCAATCTGGTGGTACTGTTGTTCCTTATCAAATGAAAATCCCAACTTTTTTGTTGAAAAAAAAAATATTCTTTCGTTTAGAGACTGCAGATAAAATAAAACTATATATCAAAACAAAGGAATCCTTTCAAGATACTTTCCTAAAAACTTGCACCCTCAGAATTTCGATTATCATGTATCGTTTTCACACAATTATTTTTTTAAGAAATTTTTGACGAAAATCCTAAAAACGTAGGAAAAAATAAATTTCGAACGGCTCACGTATAAAATTTTCAACAATATTTTTGAAATAAAATTGCAAAAACTCTATGACATATTTGAATTTCTAGGTCTGTGACGATGTTATTTTGCGCCGTTTTGGTTACCGAAAATTTTTTTGCCTTGAGATTAGTTCAAAGGGTGTGAGGGGGTTAAAGGAGTGGGTTGTCGCTGATTTTTGGGCCTCTTCCAGGTCATTCCCGCCAAACTAGCGAAAGTGATATTCCAAAACATTTGTAACTAAACAAAACCAAACCTTCGCGGTAATTTTAAAACTTTAACAGATAATCTGCTCACAATCCCACCTACGCCGACACCTACGCTTTAAAAAAGCCTTTTTATAAAGACACGCAGTTAGTGCCTACTCTTTTCAATTTTCATCATTTTTTATTATTTTTTGTGTCGGGGCTCCGGAGAAACCTCACAAATAATGCAAAAGCGCTTTTGTGCGAAATAATCTTTGCCTTTCGGCGGACAAAAACGCAAAAAAACTCAAAAATTAAAATTTTGAAATGATCAAGTTTGGGAGCTAGGCAAAAGCTATCTCCTCACCAGTTTGAGAGATATGAGTTTTCGACTCATACTGCCATCTGGAAAGCACAAGATTGTTCAACAATAAACTTAGAGAGTTTTTTTCGAAATGCGTTCCGCGCGCCGCGGCGTCTCTTGTGGGCCTTGTCAATTTTTCATTTTTAGCCCAAATTGTTTGAAATAGGTCAGTTTTTGGGAGGCTCAGGCAAAAGCTATCTTCTCCCACCAGTTTGAGAGACTACAGTTTCAACTAGTACTGCATCTCAAAGCAGGAAGACTTGTTTGACAAATAATACTAGAAAAGTTTTTTTCAAAATTTGCGTTGGCGTCTCCTTGGGGCCATGGGCAACTTTCATTTTGGCCTAAATTTTTGACAAAATTAAGAAACCAGAAAAATGCTTCAAAATATTTTTTTTTTCCGTAAAATACAAACACTTTTAAGGTTTTGGGTGCAATTTTAAACTCGCGGTGGTAGCGTAAAGAGAACAAATGAGCGCAACTTTCAATTTAAATCATAAATAAATCAATAATTTTTGTTTTTCGTTTTTGCTGTTTCGGGCGCCTGAAAGCAAAATTTTAAACAAAAGCAATTTGCATTATTTGTTAGGCTTCGCCGGAGCCTCCACGCAAAAAAATAATGAAATCGAAGGAGTAGGTGACGAACTGTCGTGTTCTTTTGAGGAAGCTTTTTAAAAGCGCTTGTTGTCGGCGTAGGTGGGATTGTATCAGATTACTTGTTTAATTTCAAAATTTACGCGAAGGTTGGTTGTTCAGTAACAAATGTTTCTTTGGAATATCACCTTTGCTGTTTTGGCGAGAAATGGCCTCGAAAGAGCTTAATTTGCGACACCACTCCCCACTTAACTCGTAGACCGATTTCCGGGCAAGTAGTGGACCTTCACCATTAAATCGCCCATTTTACGCGGCTAAACATTAATGAACCAAGACCAGTTTATAAAGTTATCGATAAACTTTAAGACAACCAATGACGTTTGTGCGTATTTTTTATTGAAAATTTTTACTGTATTACAGTACTTTTTTTGCAAAAATTTTTCAACATCACCAAACAAACGTTTCATCCTGATCAAAAACAACAATTCTAACTTTTTTCCATTACCACCATGCCCTAAAATGATCACGTACGTAATTCAAGAAATAAGGATCGTGCCAAAATAGTACTGTTTTTTTTCAAAAATTGCTTTAAAACACTTTTTTGAAAGAAGTGAAGGTGGTCCTTTAGAGTTTTAAAGACTTTTTACATTACACTCAAGTTCCGAAAACCGAATCACGTGACCTTCACATTAGAATGAGGGTTTTTGGCCCAAGTACCCAAATATCTACTCAAATTACGCCGAAAAGTTTTGAGGGACAATATCACCACTAATTTAAGAGTTTATTGAAACATAAGAATATTTTCCAAACACGTCACGTGATCTTATTTTTCAAGAAATAAGGATTTATTTATGACATATATTTAAACTTTTTTGGATTATTTCGTCACGTGATTTTAATTCAGACTTTCCTTTAATGAGAAAAAGTTCTTTAAAAACCTGTGTGAAGTTTACCCTGGAATTTTTTTGACGCTTAATTGAGTACTTTTTTTCTAAATTACTGTATTATTGGTACCATTATATTTTTTTGCAAAAGTACTCAAATTCATGCGAACAAGACCCCTTAATAAGAATCGTAACGGAATTTCTAAGACTCTTAATGCATTACAGTATTGGCCTCCCAGTTTAAATAGAGGCATCTCCAGAAGTCATAGCTTTCGAAAGGCTGATAACATAAGAATGCGTTAGGCGAGAGAGAAGGTGAGAAAAATGAATATTACCGATTGGGTTTTTTTTTTAATTTCAAGATTTCTGTTTCTTTGTTATTATGTGAAAATTGGCCTCGTTAGAATAAAGCACCTCTAGAAGCCAAACTTCCGAAAAATGAATTACTTAGAATCAAAAAAGGTTTGCCGAGCAGGCAGGCGTGACTACGTCTCTGCGTTCTCCAGGAACAATAAATGATAATGAACAATATTTCAGAGTCAATTTACTACTATAATTTTGATGAAAAAACATATACATAATGTTAAATGGAACTAGAGAAACCCTTTGTGAAAGTTAACTTAACAGTAGTTCAAAATTTATAAATAAACGTTTAAATTCGTATGATTATTGCACTGTGCCCGTCACTGGGGGTACATTTTCCCGCCGAAGTTTTTTTCTCATCCCCATCTGAAAATGCCTTTTTGTTCATCGGAAATTTTTATTATTTTTATTTTAAGCTATTGAAAAATGTATGTTGATAATGAAACTTTGCTTATATGGCTCGATCTATAGATGGTTCACTAGTGGCCGGAAATCGAGTCTGCGGTACAGATGTGCATGTCTAAAGTCTACGAGTTAATTAACTCAAGTTTCAAATTAAGGTTTACTGAAAAAAGAGAAAATGTTGTTATCCAAGGAGCTAGATGTAGTTGTACAAAAAATGAAAAAATCAACTTTTTGAACCGGCGTTATACCGCCGGTCCGGACTTACAAAAAAAACTTTTGACACTATTTTTCGAAAAATTATCAAACAGAATATCTCCTAGAATCCGAAGTTTGAACTCAATACGAATGGCGTTAGCTCGAGGACTAACGTTTGAAAATCAGTCTAAAACCCATCGGTTACCCCTCTAAGGGGCGTGGTCGTCGCAAAATGAGCTCTTAGAAACATAATTTTATTTTGTGCCTTTTTCTTGAACATCTGTTTAAATACAAGCATTTTGGTACCATTTATGATTTTTATCATGGCTAGGGGAAGCCACTTTTTGATGGACGGGTTCAAAAATATTTGTATGAAAAAAGTTAAATTTTCTTGATTTTTCAAAAGTTTTAAACACGATTTACAGAAAACGAGTCAGAAATTAAGACAAAGCGTCAACTTGTTGTTTGCACGGACTCTTCTGCCACATTTATCTTGGGTCCGAATTGTCACATTCGGAATGTGTGATTTAAATCCAGGGAGGAGATACATTTTTGACTTAAGACATTTTTCCAAAAAAACTCAACTTGGTGTTTCTTGCTCATGTTTCTGGTTCGGTTTAATTTTGAGTCTATAAATCATTTGTTTTACCCTACAAAACTGAGGGAGGAGAACAGTTTTGGAAAAAATAATCTCCGTATTTTGTAAGCACGTTTGCCTGATTGGATAGAGTTAAATGGCTGGTCCGACGATGTTGTACTTTTGCTACAATGCGGTATCAAACCCATTTTGCCTTTTAAAAAACCACCCCTTAAAAGCCACCCCCCAAATTCAGGGTTGTAAAAGGATGCTTTTCCGGTGGGTTTTCCGTCCATTTTTGCTTAGGTTTAAGCAAAAGATAGGCAAAAAATGGGGCGATGGGGATAGAAAAGTCCGGTCGGGGAATGATCCCTTTTACAACCCTGCCCCAATAGTAAAATCAGAGATTTTTTAATCTCCAAATTTAAATATGTGACTTCGTTTCTTAGCGGTAATTTTTAGCTATCATTTGGTTAGAAAATTTATCATTATTATAATATTAACCTACGGCACTTCGCAGGTGACGAGATGCTTCATTGAGTCTTTATCAGCATGCGCGCGCCGCCGACAGCAATTAAGGCCTTGACTCAAAGCCAAACTCTATACAAATAGACAGAAGAAAAACAATACCTCGATGACTTACCACGTCTCACGAACACCACTTATAATTATTGATTTGGCGCCGGGGATATTCACGAGTGTGAATAGGGTATTTCACCTTGAAACATTTCCCAATGTTTATCGTAATTTTTAACAAATAATTTTTATCGTTAATTTAACAAATAATTTTCTCGTTAATTTAGCAAATAATTTGAAAATGTTAAATAAATAAATATAATTATTTTAATCAAAACAATATTTTACATGTAGTTACTTTGATTCAGTAATCAATAAAATGACATTCAATGGAACGGCGATCATATTCTCTGCGCGTTTCATCTATTTTCGATTACATTGAACATGTCAATTGCACACTGGTTCATGACACTTTCGATTTTAGAAAATTTTGAGTTGGACCCAACCAATTCTCGATGAAAAATATTTTGACCCGAGGGCGAGACCGGGCAATCTTGTTATTGCACAGCTTGATTAAGCTGAATTTCAAGTACCTCGTGAGCTGGCGTCATTCACTATACCACTCTATTCACAAGCTAAAATAAGTTTTTTCTGAACAGAAAACACGTTTAGAAATGCAATGCGGAATTGTCGGAAAACCCAATAACGGCACAAAACTGGTGCGTCAAAAAATCGCACAAATCAAACAAATTTTTGCGTCGCAATAACTGCACCACGACCTTGGTCATTCCTGACCGAATAAGAGCCTAATAATCCACTTACCCGACGTCTCACGGTGTGTTACCCTACCTATGCTTCCCCTATCTACCAGCACCGCGCTGCTGAGTTCGAATTTTTGTAAATAATTAATACAATAACAGCATTGTACGAATATTATCACTCTTCCACACGCTTCTTCGTATTGTAAGGTTAATCGACCTCAAAAAAACAAAACCATAACGCATGAAAATATTCAAAAATTGGTCAAAGGCAGTCCTAGGCTTGCTAACACAAGCATACTTGCGTGAAAATCGTTGAGAAATATTTTTAAACATTAACAAAATTCCTCACAAAATCGCTATTAAAATCTAAAAACCCCAAAAAATATCCAAATTTTTAAAGATAAAAAACTAATTCCAAAAAAAACAACTTTTGCAACATACTCACAAATCGTATTAAAGGATTTACTCAATTCTAGGAATTCAAAAGACTTAGTCTGAAGTTTTCCTGGAATGGATCATTAGGCTTCCCGAACGCCTTCCTTCAGAAACCGGAAACTCGAAATTTAGAAATTACATCAGAAATAAACAAAATTATTCACCATAATTTGGTATTTAGGGTTAGATCGACCCCCAAGAAACTTCAAAACATTAAGTATGAAATATTTTCAAAAAAAGCTCAAAGACTGTCCTAGCTTTCTCAGAGAGCTAAAATTCGCAAGAGTTAGAAGGTTGTCTTAAAACTTTAAATAACATTACTTCACAAAAATCGCTATCGAGCGGTAAATTGACCCCTAAGGAATTGAAACATCTTGGTTGAAAATATTGTGAACATGGTCAGAGCTGTCGCGTGAAATTGGATTATTTATGTTCAATATTAATTTTTGTGGGAAAAAATGAGCCCAAAATGGCCCAAGGCTGATTAAACGAGTTTTATCTATATTTGAAATTCTAATTTTGTTGTTAAAATATGCTCCAAATTGCCGAAGGGCTAATAAACAAGGATTATTATATTTTTTGTTAATTTGTTGAAAACATGAGGCCAAAATCGGCTCGCAAGGGCGATAAAGTTGGGGGATAAAACTATTTTCATTCTTATTTTCTTAGTTTCAGAAATGAGCCCCAAATCGGCCGAAAGCAAATGTAAAAAGGGATTTATGTTCATTTACTTTATTAGTGTTGAGAAATTGAAGCGGAAAAAATTGCAAATTTTCAGGCGAGTTCGAATTTCCATTTTTTATTCAATTTTTGAAATATAAATTCTGGCAAATGAAAAGGAAGTATTTCAACAGTTTTGAAAAATGATCTTATTTCAAAATAAAAATTCAGAAATTCTATAGAAAATTTCCAATTTTTTTAAATTTTTGAAACTTTTCCCTCGATTTTTTGGAAATTTTTCCGTAAAAAACTCCTTCAACTTTTTATTATTTTTAATTTTCTTATAGATTTTTTGATTGAAATTTGACAATTTTCTCACAAATTATATTAAGATCCTATCCTTCTAAAAACATTTTTGACAATTTTGCTCATACAATTGACAATTAATTTCAAAATTCGACAATCTCTTTTTAACAATTTGACAATTTTTTTATTTTAAGTTTTATATTTTGTTTAATTTCGAAAATAAACATAGGGAGCCAATCTTTCAGAAAAAATTGCAAACCAAAACAGTTTCAAAATTATGAATAAAATTATCAAATTTCTTTTAGAATTTCTTTTAATTTTGTTTCAGAATTACGATAACTTCTTTACAATTTTAAATTTTTTTTTTCAATTGGCTCAAGTTTCAAAATTTAAACTTCAATTTAAATTTTGATTTTCAAATTCCAAAAAATTTGTTTAAAGTTTCCTTCGAAATTTGGAACTCATTTTTCAACAAATGGATTGAAAATTTAATACCCCCTTAATAAAAAAGTTGACGGAAATTTTTTCAAAATTTTTTTGGGAAAGATCGATTTTTAACTGTTCTGTTAGGCAAAAAAATATATCGAACGCCTCACATTTTTCGATTTTGTTTATCTACTGTTACCTCTTTTTTTGCGTTAACAAACGTGACTACTGCTGCAATTTTTCGATAAAATCAAGTACGGAAAATATAAATTTTTTTTTGGCGAAATTGATCTTGATTAAATTTTTTTTTATAGTTATTGATACTTTTTTTCCGCTGATCGCACTTTTGCTTTGTTGGTTCCAAATTTTTTATGAAAAATTAATTCTTTTAAAAAGCTGCATGTTGCCTGCGCTATCATTGGCAATTGAAGTTCCACAGTGAGCTGTCCTGTTGCGGGGAAAATATTTTGCGTCTGCGGTTAGGGGTTTAAAATTATCGATTTTTTCTCGAATCATCAGAGTGCTAAGCTTAAGGCCCCAAATAAATAGCGTACTCCATGCAAATTTCAGCTTTTTCTGGTTCCATCGGGGGTACGCTAATTTGTTTACGGGTTAAATTGGTATTTTATTTGTGCCTTCATTATTCCCCCTGTATCGTAACGAAGTTCCTTAGACTCCCAAGGGTTTTTCAAAAATATTGCAAACCAGCTGGAAACAGAGCTCATGGCAGCTCGTTGAAGAAAGCAAAGAAAGAAAAATAATAGTTTTTCATTTTAAATTATACACTGCCCAAAATATAAGATTCATTCTATGATCAATAAGATGATATGCATTCAAATTCAGTCCACGGTACTTTTTTAGCATGAGCTATAATCTCTTGAACGTTTTTTCGCACTATATTGTTGATCGATACTCTCTAGATCAGGAACCGGCCGACCTTTGCTCTGCATAGCTTATCACTTCTGCTCTATTTATTTTCAGAGCAGCAGCATGCTGATTTTTAATACATTAGTCAAGGATGGTATCTAGTAGAGCGCACCGAAGCGCTCCTGACTTTTCAAATATACTCAGCAGTGAGAGAGCAGACATTTTGCAAACATTCAAGGTTAATAGTCTCCACCATCTCTTAGACTGCTACCTGCACGCAAACCTCGTTATAATTGGATCATCTATATTGAAATTCTCAAATCACTTCGAGCTCACAGTAACGCTAGATCTCAAAAACACTTATATAACGAAAAGATCACGTTCTTACTTATTTCTGACGTACGCCTATAAGAACTTGCCGCCGTTCTTACCCGGGGGCATCACTGCTGCGTTGCACCAACGGCATGCGGCGTTATTATAGACTGCCGACCACGATCGAATTCTCTTTACAGATTTGTCAATTCTTTTATCACAGTAAATAAGATTTTTTTACAAATTAAAAAAAATTTTATAAAATAATTTGCGCAATTTATTTACCAGTCTAAAAATTGACAATTCACTTTCAACCCATGTGATTTCTTAAATACTGATTTGTATTCAGAATTTTGATATACTTTCTGCGATAAACATACTTGTGATTTTAAACGAGAAAAATTTTGGACATATTTAGTCACAATGAAATTGCCAAATTTGCCATCAATAAAATTTTTTCATTTTAAAAATAAAAATCGTTAAAATACTATCTTGCAATTTTAGGTGTCAACGTATTTTTAATTCGAATTTTTACTAAGCTGATAGAAACTCCCATAAGTAATTAGATCAAAACAAATATTTCTGAGTGAAAAATTAGTATGATATTATTTCTTCGCCAATATTATGAATGAACTCTATAGACAACATGTACACTTTCCATAGGAAAAATTGTCAAGTTTCAAAAACAATTGTGTTCAGTTTTCTATAATAATTGTCTTGAACTTTCTTGCCTAAAATTAATTCATATTTTTCTCAACGTACATTAGTTTTATTAAGTCTCAACCAACTTATACGAAATTCCAAATGCCCAAGGCTTCGTGCCTCTCACTGGCCCATGTTCCAACTGTTCTCAAAAAAACTCTCGTTAAACTAAACATTAAAATCCAAACAACAAATGACACCCTTTTATTGTTTCTGAACTTTGAGCCAGATTTTGGAGGTTCTTTCTGATCAAAATTAACAAAAAAACCATAAATCCCTCCTTGATTTATCGGGCGTCGCATGTTTTTAATAATTAATATTGCTGCAACTAATCCAGTCAGTGTATATTTTTTAGGATTGTATCACCATATAGCACGTTTCAACAGTGACTTATATATTTAAAAACCATTAAACAAATAAAGAACGCCGCGCAACAAAATGGCTTTTTTTAATACAGGACTTTTTTCTCGGAATCTTAACCCGATGATGTGGGAATTTAATTTTGCTCTTTATCTTCAAAGATGTCAACCAAAAAACAACCATATTAGTACTTCACTCTCATTTTATTCGGCTCTTGTCGCGCGGACTCATAGTTCGACTAATCATTTCATCCTTGCAGAGAAGTCGACAGCCTGTTTCAGATTTCTTTTTGTTGAGAGGGCTTCATTTTTTGTTACTAAACGAAGACTCTATATTAACGAATATGAACTATTGACATACGTTTTCCAACAGTGCTCCTTACTTCTTGCTTTAATTAACCGCCTCAATTGCGATGCTAAACGGACCACAGCCCACATATTCGGATATTTATTCGTTACAATTATTTTACTCAACAATTTTAAGCGTTTGAAAATAATATATTTAAAATGTATAATAATATAGATTTGAAAGTTTGAAACGCCCTTCGTAGTTCGCTGTTGTCAGGACCGGAATTCAGGGGGGTGTTAATGGCCATTTTGTGGACAACAACTCCAGAATACCTAGAGAATCGTAAACTGTCTACATAAAACATGACATTTCATTATTCTCTTTGTTCATCTTATAATTTTCAGGATTCTTTTCTCCTATTGCAGGTCAAGTAGTTATACTCTAAAGGAACTTGAGCTCAATTTTTTTGCCAACGGAGCTAATCTTTTTTTAAAATTTACAAAAATAGAACACAAATAATAAAAGCAAATAATACACGCGATAAGATTTTTCTTGTGAACTGACAGCGTGGAGAGATTAAAAGGCCATTTTGTGGCCTGAGTATCTTAATGATTATTTTTGAAAACATAATGGACAACCTCTTCAAACCAATTATTTTCATCAGGAACATACAAAATCCGCATTTATTTGGGGAGCAGTTAAGACCTCACTTCCAGAGTATTCTAGATTCTAAAGATTGATCGTGAGACATACTGTCTTTTCTGTAAAGAGAGACAAAGATAAAATAATATGAAATACATTTAGAAAAAATCCCCCCTTATAATGCGAGGTTCTTCGCCCTGCATGATAATTGTTAGTGTGGTTACTCATCTACTCAATTCTCTGCAAAATTCCAGATAAAAAGACAATCCAAGATACTCAAATTTTCACTTTGATAGCGAGAGTTGTTGGTTCGAGAATATCTCTAGCAGTTGTATTGGGCCTCAGTCGGCCCGAAGTTTTGGTGCCCCTTCTCTTAAGCTTTTTCCTCAATAAAAGTTTGAACGCTATTAATATAAGATTACAAACTCTTGCATAGGAAATTCGCGTTTCTTTTTGGTGTATCCATGCTCCTACTTTCGGCGATGAATTCAATTGCCTGACCCTCTAACCTACGCCATTAATTAATATGTTGTACGGGCCTCTCATATTATTTTTTGTCGATAAAATTTAATTATATTTGCTCTGACCGCCTCTTTGGTTCTGTACAGCATTGACATATGTAAGTATCAAGGACAGCTTCGCAAGCGACTCATTAGTTTTCCTCGTGTGCAGACAGGAAATTTCTTGTGATATGAAGAAAAATCGGGACTATCTGAACATCTTCTCTGAAATAGAGACTATGGGCTAACTCGGATATTTTTATTCAATTTTTTTAATAATTGTACTTAATTAAATACCTCTCTTATTAGTTTCTGCCGCTTTAATATAGAAACACGCCTCCGTTTCCTAAGGTCGCTATTTTTTTTAGCGTGGGCCCACTTAAGGGGTACGTTCTGAAAGTTGACCATACACATAGCTACCTTTTTATTCATAATTTCTACTTATCCAGCCCCCTTACAACTCGTTTTTGTCATGTGCAACTGATTTACTCTGAGCAAATATCTCTTCACCCACACAATCGTCTGCTAATGTGATAATGATGACACTGCTCTCTCCCTTATTTATCCTGGTCATGACCGTGATATTCTACACCTCGTGATCACCTTGGCTTTAGTTCGTCGACACCAAAAATACCACTTTTTTCGACGAATAGTCCCCTCATAACCCCTAAATGGTTAATACGGGATTTGCTACATATTCAATTAGTTCTGTTAATCCTATAATATACCACTCCACCAGTCAATTCTCTCCTCAATTTTTGAATGCGATGCCTCCCCCGCATCAGCTCCTTTATAAATAAATTTCGATAGAATGTTCTGCACATGAACTCTTACGCACGAATTTAGTGCGAATTATATACACACAAATTTTTTTTTGATGAGCTGATATTTATCTTAGATGGACCGCGCACGAAATAATCACTATAATGTCTAAATAATCTTGTAACTTTTTGATCTGTACTGTTGAGTTACTTCGTGATACGAAGAGGAGCAGCCCAAAGATGATTTCATTATTGAGCCTGAGCGTTTAGAAGTGTCACAGAAAGAGACTTAAACCAGAGCTACTTACTTACCTACAAATTCAGAGTGTTGACTCCACGATATGCGAGATGCAAAAAACCGTCTTTGTCTCGCCCTTTACTCTCTCTAGGTAATCTGTCAGAACAGCGAAAATCACACCTTTGAGGCTCGATACAACAGTCTCTCCTTAAGAATAATCTAAATAATAAGGGCGGACAACTCTCGAGCAAATATTTTTATATTTAATGCGAATATTTTAGAGATTATGCGTACTCTCATATATTATAATAGATAATTTAAGAGATATAAAAAGTAACTTTGTGTTACAAGGAATAATCGCTCAGTAACGTATCAGATCTATTTTTTCTATCTTTCTCAATCGCTCGCCTCATCAAACTCGCAGAAATACATAGAGGCTATCGTCTTTTGTGCTTGCTCCTTAATTTGACAGCGCGTCGTACAGAGAATCTAAAAATATATTCTCAGCTCGGATAAGTTCTGTGCTTAAAAGACCGAATAATAATTGATATTTAAAATTATAATTACTAGCGAGCTAAGATAACCATTCTTGACTAATGATCTTGCGTTATCGCAACAATCCATATCTTCATTCAAAATAGGCCGTAAGCCAAAGGAAAGGTATCCTTGATATAAAACATTATCGTAGATACTACTTACTACAATTACAAACATTTTATTGTACATGCCTGAGCTGTATTTTTTCATTCACTACACTCTTCCTGGCAATAATACGGCGACAGGTTTTCTTGGTCTTGACACTCTAATTTATCAAACCCAATTCCATAACGGGTGATAATATATTAAAAAACCACTTTGCCACTGTAACAGTATAATCGGAGTGAAAATGAATACCATTATTATCCGGATAGATCTCGTGTTAGGTGCAGCGATAGGAATGCTTCACATCAATGCTTCTCCGCTTACACATGTGCCGATGATTAATAGATATTTATCGCACCAAAAGTAAATATATCTCTCCAAAGCATAGCATAGTCAGTCTCTCTAATGAGCTTTGACATATTTTAAGCTAATCTGAAAATAGGTCTTCTGTCACTCTCCGATGACCGACAACCATCTGAAGCTCGGATATCTAATCTTTATTTCCACAGACTATTATATGCTAAATATTTTGTTTTTTTGTTAGTGCTCTTACTATATAGATGAGAATAATAGTAGTGCTCGCTCTCATGCTCGTATTCCGTGTAATTGGAGTCTCTAAAAAGGGGGTAGTTTCCGACGGTGTGATTCATTGCACGATACACATTCTTCAGGTTATAGCGTCATATCACTGCGTGTCCTTTGCAGTATAAAGCCATAGAATATGCGAATAGAGAAGCTCCCTGGTTCAGACTTGACATGGAGGAATCATCTTGAAAGCGTAAATAAAAAGCCTCGACTCTTAACCTTCAAACATTGAAAACACAACATCAAAGTATTAGATGTCGAGCGAATTTTTTAAATAGCGTCGTGCATACTACTTTACAGATTTCTGCGATAGTTCTCAAACTCTAATAATACAAGCTCAATGGTTAAATTTTCAGATAGCCTCGCGAGTTACTTAGCGCACGTTAGATTGGAGTTTTTTGATGTAGTGATATATTGCCGATTTTTTCATAATGCGCATGCCAACTTGAATCAGTTCCAAAATCTTCTAGGAATGTTATTAATAGACTTTTTTTTAGTTTCTCTAGTAAATATAATAATGTGTGAAGCCCAATATGTCGATGATTTGACGCCAAGATGACAGTCAAACAATCTCACACGTGTGGTTACGTTGTACCCACTCCGCGGATAAAGTACTTTCTCCATCTAAATTCTATAATAAATTATTCTATTATTGCGCGGGCGTTGCTACAACGTGCCTAATGTATCTCGTCCAAATATATATACGGATCACTATCATAATACGATTAAGTTTTTTCTCTCAAATCTGTCTCTCCTCACAATTTTTTCCCCATTAATTCGAGAGAAAAGACTCCTTTCATTCACTTATCTATGCTTAAAACCCAAAATTTTGTTGCAGGATCACCTTGTCATCTTAGACCGTATTTTTTCATGATAGAAAAATTAAAGTATTATGCCCGTCTTTCACTCGCGAGGATATTCCCGGACTGAAGATCATGATAGAAATGCAAATGGATTTTTTCGTTCAGAGTAATTTTTCTGACCATTCGTAGTGACCACTCTCACTTATTCTTTCGAGATTATTTGAAGGATCTTAATGCTCTGGTTTATTCTCGGTTATCTGATAATCTAATAAGTGACGTCTTGACTGGTTTGTCTCTCGCGTCGAATCCTAATACTTCTCATAATCTAGTCAACACTCTTTGCTAGTAGAAAGTGGCTAACGTTAGGCGGAACGATGTATCTGTATATTACCGCTTAATGCAGAGAATTCTTTAGTTGATATATTAGCTGGTCCTTTGAATGTGGCATATGGCGGCATTCTAAAGCAAGGTGTCTAACAGTGGATGGAAATAATACTCAAATATAGACTACATTAATAGAGATTATACCGACCTCAGAAAACTGATACAAATACTCGTGCTCAATTACTGTGATTTTATTCAGCAGACAATCATCTCCTCTCTGTATTATATGGCTGGGCGCTCATCTCTATATGTCATTACTTGGCTCAGAACTTTGATGCACTGTTCTCTGCGCAGAACCTGAACCTAGGTCCAGATCATTGAAATACGTCGGACACTAATTCAGCGGGCGAACTCACTCAGTACATCAGAGCTTACAATATCTACTTAAAATATTGTGGTTCGCGCATCCTGATTATAGTACTTCTGCATATGTTATGATTATGGATGTGTGTATCATACACTAGTGGCTCTGTGGTCGTAGCTCGTGTGAAGGCTTCCCAAGCTAAGAGTTAAAATAGCCTATTATATTGAACTTCAGAATCGAAAAGAGTGATTCTGTTTGAAGTTTTCAATAATAAAATGCGTCTGAGAAAGAAACAGTGCGTTGTAAGACTCTCCAAAAATGTTTATATAATGACAAAAATAGATTGATGAGACTATATTATGTCCAATTGAATCAACAAGAGAGCTAAGCCCTCCGAGGGTACAACAATATTGACCTCGATGCCATAGAGAGTCTAGTGTGCAAAAAGTTGGCGCGCCATGTCTCTAAATATCCAGCTCGCAACAATGATACTTGAGAAAAGTTAATTGACGCTCAGTGAGAACCTTTGTATCATACTTCGTAGGATACGCATTGGCCAAATCTTGGGGTTATTTGGTTTAGTAACAATATGTCGGTACAAAGAAGTGTTCACCATACAATCGTTGAATCGCTAAAATCATTTCTTAGATATTTTTTCGGCATTTACAAGGATTGTGCAGAAATATCTCTTATTGTTGTTCCAAAATCTCTGACACTCTTAGAGACGATTATTATCGTACAACTCATTTTTTTTATGCATATCACTCTCTCAGAGCGATATAAAAAAAATATTTTCTGTGTATATCTCTTCCTATACTGCTATGTGTTAGGATTTTTTTTTGCACTCTATCATACATCATCAAGTATTTCACCATATGACCAAGACTATAGTGTATGGAATAGTAATCATTTGAGATAACATAAAAATTAATATGTTCGTCTGTATGTCTCGAAAATCTCAAGAGCGAATCCTCCTTCGATCTTCTCTCTCTTTGGTTTCAGGCTCTATCTGATATTGAAGCTATCAAATTATAATTTTTAATTTAGGAGACTTGGACACACTCTATCTAGGATAACTATTTAATGTTATTCTGATTATTGATGACACTTATGATTCAGAAAGCTCAGTATTTTAGAAATGTAAATAACTAGTGTTTGGTATCATTTTCAGTAGTATATATTCCCTTCGCAAAGGTAGTCTGACCGGTGAAGATGCTTGTCTGCTCCCAGACCCAGCAACTGAAATCATACAGTGTAATAATCCGATGATATGGCAGTCATAATATGTGGGAGACAAATAAATCCCTCGATTATTAATTAGTCAGATCGAGAAGAAGAGTGCGAGGATGAAAACTACATGAAGTTCTCTAAATTAAAATAGAACCGTGATTTTGATTCCAAGTTATGGATGTGTATATTAATATCTGACTTTTTAATATTTCTCAATGAAAATATGGTTATTTGCTTGTGCTATTTTACTTTCTCCAGCAAGATATAAGATCCGCAATCCAGATCAATGAGGGCCCCTAAGAACCCGAGTGCTGTATAGCGTGAAGAGAGAGGCTCACACCTGTCGGCTCACCAATTTCTCAGAATAAATAAATGAAATATAATACCTCGAATTTTTCCTTAGAACAGGAGTCTCACTCCGCTATATTGAGTTTGGTTTGACGATAATTGAGCTATGTCATGTACTACTTAGACCTATATAATGCTAGATCCCTCTGCATATTATCAAACAGTATACTTTGATTTCTAATATGTAATTACACTATATATAGACACATATTAGTGTATCTCGCTCCATAGTGTTATTACGAAATAATTAAATCACTCTCTCAACTAGATTAATAAAAGTAATATAAAAATTTGTGTAATGATCATAGTAAGGTTCTTATTATAGAGAGAGGTGAAGTTCTTTTTATAAAAACAATCTAACGCTACAATATATTCCTTAGTAAGCTTCCTGAAGGAGTGCGTGATATATGGACTCTCGTGCTTGTCCGGACACGAATTCTGTGTATTTTATCATATATTACATTCGCTATCGAAGTGACGTCGTAGGGTTTTATTGTTGATGTATCCAGTTTTATGAGTATTAAGTTTTCATCACAGGTTGATAGTCGTATTGACAATACATTTGTCACATGTGTTGCGCGACAATTCTCTGCGACACTTTCTAGTTTGATTTAGATTCTTTGATGATTAAATTCTTAGTGAATCTCAGATATGTATTCATATGGAGAATAACTCGAGGTAAGAATAACAACACTTTGAGTAAATATTGTTGTGTTGAAATTTTCACCATATACCAAACGGTACAACTCTTCATAGATACCTTCACAGATACGTCAATTAAGATTTATGTTATATCTATTTAAAGTTTTTTACTCATTATTTGTGTGTGATTTTAATCATCGATCTCGTTACTCTTAGAGAGAATATATTCGAATATAGTATATTGTCTCTGGTCTTGGGCTGTCTTATATTTTATATGTATAATATTCAGTTATATGTGATGACAAAAATACCAATTAGATTTTTCTAATACTAAAACATACGAATATTTTAAGACGAACAAAAATAATATCTATTTAGCGTTAATATTATACACATAAAGTGTTATGTTGTTTTTTCGACAACATAGCACAAAAAACAATACGCTCTTACTCTCTTATAAAACTAGGAAACCTATATATCTACACTTATTTTAACAAAATTATGTATATGCCCCATTTATTGACTAAACTAAAACATTGTGTCTTTTATCAACAATAAACATTTTTTAAACAAAAATTCTCTAAGACACGATTATTTAAGATGTCGACATATAACAAAAAAAACATTTATTTCAACAAAAAAATCATTTTTTAACATAAAAATACTTTTTTTAACAAAAAAAACAATTTCAAACATTTTCCTCCCGATATAAAATTTTGAATTTTTCAGGGGTTTTTGCGGTTTATTTTTGTTACATTTTGATAATTTAATGATGAAGAAAGACAGCTCAAACATGTGATGGACTCAGGAAAGTAAAGATTAATAAAAGTTGCGGCTAAAATTTTATCAACAGGCCAAAATGATTCCGCAATTTCCTACATTTAATTTTTCGCCCATTTTCACTTTCGTGGACCATAAATGTTGATTTAATTTTTCTTCAAAAAATGACCTAAAATAGATTTATTAAACATTTCTAAAATTCACACATGTTTTCGCTGTTTATTTTTAGCATCGACGGGAAAGTTAAAGCAAAATGGTTCAGAATTAGTTTCAGAACAGAATTTAGAAGGAAAAAAGAGCATCTGATTACTGAGTCACTGAGAGTTAACAGCGAAAATTGTGGGCGATTCGATTTTTAAAAAGAGCCACTTAGCTGATATGTGTAAAACGCGTGATCTCGTATTGAAGGTCGCTGATTAGTTTATCTCCCTGGTCCCCGTTAAGGTTTCCGATAAAGAAGGCCTCTGTTTTACGCCGGTGCATTCATAGTAAGACGCTGAAGCTTTTTCCGACCGAGTTACTCAAAGTGTTGCATGGAAAGGGTAAGCTCTTAGTGGTCCAACGGAAAGCCGCTAAGAGCAAAACCGGGCCATGTGCAAGCTTAAATTTTTTTTTTGGCTGGTTCAGAAAATAACGTATAGTGTACACTTCGTGGCATGGCAAACTTTCTCGGAAAATCTAATGGTTATTGTTTAAAAAATATGGTCGTTTGTTCCTGCGGAATACGACCCTTATTTTAACCCTAACCTTGGCCTTTTCCAAGAAAGCAGCTTGCGTCGTCTCATATTACCGGTGTACACTGACACGAGTTTAACCTAACCCTAGTCTAATACTTTCAATGATTAGGATGATATCAGTTTACACATTAAAATTATATGGCTACACTCGAGCCATGGCAAAACTTTTGTCAACAAAAACTATGGGGTTGGTGCAAAAAGACAAGGGTTCCTACGTGAACCCTAATCTTCTCACCCCAACCCTATTTTTAATAAACCGGGGACAGATGAATGTGCACGTTACTCCCGTGTATACTGCGGCACGAGTTTTCAAAATATAAAAAATGTTTTCCTCATCCTACTTATTAATAAATAGCCATAATTATATTATTTTCAAAACACTAATAAATGCAACTCCTAAATTATATATTTTTTGATATTTTTCTGTGAGGATTTTTACTTTCCAACAAATGTAGTGTTCTTTTTGATGAGTTTGAAACTCAAAATGTTTTTTTCGTTAAAAAATGTTTTTTCGCGAAAATGTTTTTTTTGTTAAAAAATGTTTTCTTTCGTTAAAAAATGTTTTCTTTTGTTAAAAAATGTTTTTTGTTAAAAAATGTTTTATTTGTTAAAAAAATGTTTTTTTTTGTTGAAAAATGTTTTTTGTTAAAAAATGTGTTTTTTGTTTGAAAATGTTTTGTTTGAAAATGTTTTGTTAATAAATGTTTTTTGTTAAAAAATGTTTTCCCCAATATATCACCATTTTCACCGGACTTTTGACTTCAAACATTTTTAAATTTTGACCCTAGACTCTATGGCGTTCTGGCGTGTGACGATTGTCTAAAAACGCAAATTAATAATTTCGAAGATTATCTTTTGGTAAGTTTTCCCACTCACGCGTCATAAGTTATATAACATCACAGTTATGACTCATAACTGTGATGTTAGAAAAGAAGTAACCAATCAAAACACACAATTCTAAAAGACGTTGATTAAAATGACTTACTAACGGATAATCTTCGATATAAACAAAGTTTGAGTTTGTCATTAAAAATAAAACTGTAATTCAAATGTGCAAGTATATCATTAAAAATAATTCCTGAAAATTAGGGAAAAAGGACGCAAACTAATTATATGGATCTTCACCCCGAATGCAGACGGGAAGCCTGATCCAGATATTGCAAAATGCGCGGATATGATGTCCGAGGTGAAATCTACTAAGCTTTAGTTTATCAGCCCATGAGTACACGGCATCATATCCGCCGAATTAAGCGATATCAAAATCAAGCGTCCTATCTGCATTTGAAGTGAAAATCCATATATAAGAGAAGGCCCGATATCGCCGAAAGTTATTTTTTGAAAATTGAAGCCAATTAAAGAATATGGATTAAGGGCCCTCAGTTTACAGATCGTGAATATTTGAAAGAACGCAGCATACTAGAACCCAATAAAAACCCTAGATTACAGAATAAGAAAATTTCATAAGTCAGATTTGAGCAGATCCAGCCGATAAAAAGCTCGTATTCCGCATTTATTATATATACTGAATCTGTCGGTGAAGGGCCCCTTATCCAGATCCCCTTTTGCCCTGTCGTGAAGATTTGAGCACTCAAAAACGCGGAGAGTGAGAAAACAACGCGGCGTTCAATAACGACTCAGTCGATTTGGTTCTTAGATAGCTCAAACTGCGCACAAATATTTAATTGATAATATAATATTAAAATTCGTCCGAAGCAGACCATTGTTTCTATTTTTTATCAGAAAATTGTATCTATTTTCTTAGCAAAAATTTAAGTAATCTTTATAAAAATAAAAAACCTTGGACCAATTTAATTAAATTTTAAATTTTTATATTTATTAGACAATTGTGCTCAGTTTGAGCTGTCCAATAACCAAATCGACTTAGTCGTTATTGAACGCCGCGTTGTTTTATCACTGTTGGGCTCAAATCTTTACGACAGGGCAATAAGGAGATATTCGGCACTTTCGGCAATACTGGGCACTTTTTGCGATATTTGCTCTTTCGACGATATGAGCAGAACAATTAAATTTTGGGATAAATAGGAGGAACCACGCGTCGGAGTTAAAATGAAAGTCATTTGTCGATTATTTTTTCATTTTTATAAGGAGTTTTACGAATTGTTTAATAAATTGAATCGAGCAAAAATTCAAAAAATTAAATTTGAGAAATCAAATCTTGAAAATGACTTCATTCATGACAAACATAAAGATATTTGTAGCAGTCTAAAATTGCGTTAGCGTTTTGGCGATATTGGCAATTGAAGTATTTTACCTAAAAATCGTGAAATTGCGTGTGTTTTTTTAGCGATATTCGCGATCTGGGGCCTCTCCCTGAATTTAATAATATTCATTTGGAGACCCGAGATGGTTTCCACAATTCTTTACCACAAAACAGTCACCCGAAACTTCGTTCAATAAGGCTCAAAGTTTTCTCAAATGATTTCTGCCTTGAAAAATCAAAGTTTGCTGAAAATGATATATTGCTCGCTGAAAACTCATCTTTTTGTGCCGGTTATTTAAATGGTAGTCGTGGCACATGTGCTGGAGATAGTGGAGGACCACTGATTTGTATAGTTGATTCGAAACCAGTACTTTATGGAGTTTCGTCGAAGAGCATTGGCTGTGATGAAAAAGGATTCCCAGGGATTTATTCAAAAGTTGCTAGGAAAGCTAGGAATAACATGATTTTGAAAAACACTTGAAATGTTAACCTGCTTTGGATGGTGATGAGTCATCACTGATGACTATTTAAGTCAGATTAAGGGGGGAACTGACGGGGGCCATATGGATTACAGACCTTTAGAGGAAAGATCCTGAATATTTGAAATATACGGAATCTAAGTATTTGATTGGTTGATCTTTTCCAAATCTGACCAATGCTATCGGTCTTTTCTGCAATTCAGGGTTTTTGATTGAGTGGTTGTATCCCACGATGTTTATATCTTTCATATATCCCTTTATCACATTTTGGTTAGAATGCGTAGCCACAACGTTAAAATCACACGTTAAAAGGAGTAGTGGCTACGCATTCTAACCAAAAGGTGATAAAGGGATATTCAGGATCTGTCCTCTGAAGGTGAGTAATCGATTTCTCGAGACTCAGAAATATTAGAAAATTGATTTTAACTGCATTTTCAATTTTGTTAACGGTTTTCTAAAAAAATCGAAAAAAATCTGATTTTCAACAAATTTCTTACTTGAATTTTGCAAAATTTATGAATCTTGTATTTATATTTAGACTTATTTACTATGAGAAAATATTAATTTTAACAAAAAACATTATTTAACCCCCTCACACCAAAAATCATTGTAATTCCCCTCACACTCAAAACGCCATTCGGGGACGCTATTTTGAGCGGTTATTGCGGAGATAATAAAGGCGATATAATATTTATTATTCTTTATGATCCGAGATCAAGAATAGGCTTAAATTAAAGGCTGATATTTTTTTATAAAATTTCAATTCCGTCTGCTCGATAAATGCAAGACAAAATAGAGGTTTACTTTCAGGTACTTCATTGGAAAACTATACATTTTTAAAAATCACATATGAATTACAAAAGATTAAATAGAACACTAGCTATTGAAATATGGTCTCTGATTTATAATTGCTTATCTCAATCGTCTGAAAAACAAGTTTTCGTATTCCTTCGCGCCAAAATGCACGAATAAAAATCAGAAACAAATTTAATCAGAAAAGATTTCGACTTGAATTTTGAAGCCTTATCAAGTTATTATTTCGAATTTATCGAGATCAAAGTCAGGCTGAAATTTTAAACGTTCAATTTTGTTCAAAAATTTAAATATTTTCGATCGATAAGAGCCATAAAAATAAAGATATGTTTCTTCTAAAAAACGATTTTCCAGAGTGATATCAAAATCAAAAATAAATAACTCAAACCTTGGCTTTTCGAATCTGTTCTCTGATTAAAACTATCTCTATCAATTAGCTTACGACATGATAATTCCTTTTTTTTGTGCCAAAAAAATACATTTTAAAAATTGTAAAAAAGCAATTTTTGAGAATAAAAATAAATTTTTTTGATCAAGATCTCCAGCCACTAATAGAAGGCGAACTCTAATGTAGGCTTGATTACTCGGCAAGATATCAAGATAATCAAGCTTCAGCTGTGCTCTTTGTTGCTTCTCATCAAATTCTCACTAAAAATCAAACTGATCTATTTCAAGAAATAATTATTCGCGCAATTGAGTGTTTTAAATTTTCTTGAGTTTATAGAGAAGTGACTTGAGAAAAAATTAAACTCTCAATGAAGACCAGAGAAAAAAATTATAGTTTCAGGAGTAGCCTCAGGTAATTTCCTGAATATTGGTCGCCTCACAATTTTTATGTGTCGTATTTACGCTAGATTTTTTTTACAAAAATTTGACAAAAATCTTTAAAAAAAGTAGAAAGAAATATATTTTGAACTGCTAGTCGTATGGAATTTTCAAAATCATTTCTCGAGACAAAATTGCAAACTTCATGACACATTTTAATTAAAAGTCTGTGGATTAATTATTCTTATCGTTTTGAGGATTTAAAAAATCTCGCGTCTCCGAATGGCGTTTGGGTGTGAGGGAGTTAACAAAACATTCTACAACAAAAAAGGTTATTTAAAAAATAACATTTTTAACAAAACAAAATATTTTTTTACAAATTAAAACATTTTTAACAAAAAAAACATATTTTAACCGAAAAAAGATTTTTTAACAAAAAAAACTTTTTTCGAAGAAAAAACATTATTTATTGCTTTTATAAATGACTAGACTCTTATTGACCAACACCGCTTGCCCTATCACACCGCTAGCGTACATTCGTCTTTTATATTTAACAATTTACACGACATAAAACGAAGCGAAACAGTTTGTCAAGAAGAAAAATAGGGTTGAAGTGAGAATAGTTGGTTTCTGCAGGAACTCTTTTCTTCTTGCACTCAACCCCAGTTTTTTTACAACAAAATGTTTTGCCATGCCCTAAGTGTACACTTTAATTTTATAGGTGTTCAAAATATTCTCCTTCATTTAAAGGGTGATATCTAGTGTCAAGTTAACTTGTTCACAGTTTAAAACGATGCAAAACTGTTTCTTGGAAAATACTGGGGTGAGGGTTAAACAATAGAGTTGTGTTCCGCAGGAAAAAACAACCATATTTATTTTACAATAACCATAAACTTCTCCGGAAAAATTTTTTCCACGCCATGAGTGTACACGATAATTTTTTCCATGTTTCTCGTCTACCTTTTTTAAAGGTTAGCATCTGCGTCTTTCCCATCATTTACTTATTAATTGTTTGTGTTGAGTCATTGGTTATTATGAAATTTTCAATTGTAAAATTGTATTTTTTTTAACGTTTTCGAATTTTAGTCGCAGAAAGTTCGATCGAAGTAAGTTAGCAATTGGGCTCTCAGATAATTGCGAAATTTAAGCCCGTAAACGCAAAAACGTCAAAAAATGTTCAAATTTAGTTTTTTGGAAATATACTTTTTTGTTCAAAAAGTTTTTTTTGTTCATAAAGTTTTTTTTGTTTAAAAAATTTTTTGTTTAAAAATGTTTTTTTGTTAAAAAATGTCTTTTTAGTTAATTAAACTTTTTCTCTGGTAAAAAATTTTTGTTTGTGAAAAAATTTAATTTGTTGAAAAATTGTTTTGTTTAAATGTTTGTTTAAAAATGTTTTTTATTGTTATTGAATGTTTTTTTGTTAATAAATGTTTTTTTTGTTAATAAATGTTTTTTTTGTTAATAAATGTTTTTTTTGTTACAAAATTTTTGTTTAAAAATGTTTTTTGGTTGAAAAATGTTTTGTTAAATAATGTTTTGTCGACAAAAATTCTGTTAAAAAATGTTTTGTTTAAAGAAATTTTTTGTTAAAAAATGTTTTTTGTTAAAAAAATTTTTTTCGTTAAAAAACCCTTGCCATTAACTATATCCATTATGATGCTCGAGTAACATAAATATCTTATTTGCCTGTTAAAAGAATAGGGAATAAGATATTTATGTTACTTGGGCATCATAATGGATATATATATTGCGTTAAAAAAGATTAGGATTTTTTTGAAAAAAACATTTGAGAAGATTTTGACTGTTAATAAGAGCGTTTAAAGTTTAAGACCAACTGAAAGAATTATTATAAAAACAAGTCGAGCGTTTTGCTATGGTTCACTTCCAAAAAGTGCTTTTGTCAAGAAAAAAATCAGATGTCGTTGAACTCGTTGCATCGTTAAGAGCGACCACGTGCTCAAATATCTATTAATTTGAGAATTTTGTTCAATTTGATAAATATTGAAAAAAAGGCTCGCGAAGTTGTCAAGCTAAGAAATTTAAGTTAATTCGCAGAAAAGCAAAATTCTGTTATCAACGAGCTAGATTTAGAAAAAACTTATTGGATAGGAGTCCTGTCACAGGACCTGTCCGACAGGTACGGTCATAACAAAAATTTAACGCCCTTTTTGGAAATTTCAATCAGATATCTCCTAGAATCTAGACTCTGAAGTTTATACGAGTTTAGACCAATTAGCTCGGGGCTCGGATACCACCATAAGTTATGGACGATAACATAGGTGAAAATAATGAAAAAAATTCACTGTGCCTGTTTTTGAGTTTACATTCCCTAAAAATTGTTATAACTTGATAAATTATATGCATGAAAATTGTTAAGATTTTAACAACCAGTCACAGTCTCGTTTCATAATTCAGGATAAATTCTTTATTTTGACTAAAAAAAAGCATGGGTAAAGTTGATGTAAATTGCTAGCTGACAATTTTTCGATGAATTGTTTTGGTGTTTTAAAGACCACAACTATTTGAGAAGTCATTAGTAAGAAAATGTTTATAATTATTAAATGTTATAAATTTCCAATTTCAATTTTCTAGACGAGTATCAAAATGATCTGATAATGTTCGGATAATGTTTGATTGTAAACAAGGTTAATTTCGTTAGCCAAAACCTTCCAATAAAAAGCGTTTTTTTTCTCATTTGATCATAAAAATATCTTTATTTTCTATCTCGAATTATGAAATTCAAAGCAACTTTTTGATTTAAAAAAAATGCAGCTTTGTGATAAGTACCCCAGTTTGGCCTATTACTGAAATATGAAATAAAACTAAAATATGAGATCTTTTTGGAAACGATAAATTTTCAAAAATAAATAATTTTAAAATTGAGATAGAACTAGATGGCTTCCGGTTATAACTAAGATAAACGATAAAATATAATGTCTTTAATATCCCTTTATCACTTTTTGGTTAGAATGCGTAGCCACTACTCTTTTTAACGTGTGATTTTAACGTTGTGGCTACGCATTCTAACCAAAAAGTGATAAAGGGATATCTCATTAATTAAACTTGCTCCCCTGAACACCATAACTCAGTGTTACGGTACTAATTTGAAAATTCATAAGCGAAATTTTGCTATACCGTATAAATTATCCAATGGCTGTTGTTCGCGGAGAAATTAATATTTCTCTGCGCAGTAAGGAAAAACCAAAACATTCAGATTTTGATGCCTTCCTTTGTTCAAATTCAACCAGTCCCCAAACTGAATACCCTGCCCGTTAACTGTTATCTCAAATAAACCTTTTTTGTCTGATTTAAAATCAGTGATTTTAATGTAAGCGGCGTACAGTGAGCCTCAAAATAATTAAAATATCCATGTTATTAAGTGCATCAGCCAAGGTTGACCTTGAGCTCATTATCAAAACAGCAAATACGAACTATGAATTTGTATGTGTCTGAAAATCTAATCACATACAGGTAGGTCGGTGTAAAAGACCCTTATGGCAAAAAATTAAAAATCACTTTGAATACAAAAAAAATTGAAGTGAAATATGTTATCAGATTCATTCTTGCCTGGTTTTATCTAAATAATCGATAATTATCGGAGTCATTTTAAAATTTTAGCTAAAAACTTTAAAAACCATTTGGCCAAAAACGAATCTGAAACCTACTTTATAGGAACCATGAAGCCAGATATAAAATGCCAAAAAGATTAAGTGTTTTGCTATTTTCCAAAAATGGGCTTTTTTTCAAAAAATAACTAAGTCCAAATAAGGGTCGCTATTTTCCTGAAAAGGACTTTGAGTTTTAAAAATAACTAATCTAAGTTTTAAGTAAATTGCCGTCATTCGGATTTGTTTCCACGTTTTTCGATTTCCCCAAGTTTTAATGTTGGTTTTTAATCGTTTTTATTAACAAGAAGATGGAATAAACCGAAACGCGAAATACTTTATTTATTTAAATTGAAAGCAGTGTTAGTACACTTTCTGTGCTTAATAGCAAAATTCGGTTTTTTTCTTCTTTCGGTCCAAATACAGACAAAAACTACAAGTCTAGTTAATTTTGTCTTTCAATTTATGAAGTTTAAAGAGTTATTTCGAAATTATCTGAGAAAATCAGTTCTGATCGCGGACAAGCTGCCTGGCCCATTTGACCGTCCAAAGCAAGACAAAAAAACTCAGCTCATTATTCCACAATACCAATTGTGAAAGTGGTTTCGAGCGATGAATGTTCTTGTGTAGGTTGAAGTTATTAAATAGCATCAATCATTATAGCGCCATGTTAAGGCTAACCCGCACACATAAGTTATGAGACATAACCAAACCCATGAATACTATTGTATTGTTATTTCACAAATAGATACATTTGATTGGATGAAAGAAGTCATCATGAGTGACATTCCGGACATCTCCAGAACTGTACAATTTGAACTTGTTTTCCGAACCAAATACAATGAAAGCTTACTCCAAACAGATTCCGAAAATTACAAATTTCATCGAGATTATATCGAGTCAATCGTCGCCATATCGCTCAAAGAAGCATCATATTTTCCGCAAACGCTGACAATAACGACGGAGAATATCGAATTTGCAAAATCAGAGTTCAAGGATTCAACAGCAGTTTTTATTAAGGTTTCGTTCAGTGGAAAAAATCAATTTATAAGTGAACGTCAAATTGAACATTTAGTTGTGAATAGCATATCAGAAGCCATAGGAAAAAGTTAATACACCATGGAATATTTCTAAAAATTTTGCCTCCATTGGGACAAAATTTTTGTCACAGCAATGTAGTTTTTGTTGAAACATAAAAAATGCGTAGGCGTCCAGCAGGATCTCAAAAAATTTTTTTTCTTTAATTTCAATATGATTTACATCAGGCTTCCAAAAGGGATGCATCCCCGCCGATTTTTCAACCGGAAGTCATAATTCATCGAAAATACCACCAAATTTTTTTGGACTAAATTTTACCCTTAAATATACAGTAAAACTTCTGAAGAGTGTTTATATTTATGATTATGCAAAAAGGTGATAGGGATAGAAAAGGGATAAAAAGGGGGATAGGGATAGAACGGGATAGGGACGGAAAA